>JAWDGP010006217.1:70000-145000 GCA_033675545.1 Elysia crispata | reverse complement strand
TCTCTCTTTCTCTCTCTGTCTCTCTCTCTCTTTTCCTGTTTTTCTTTTTCTCTTTCCATCTCGCTATCCATCAATCTCTATAACAATCTCTCTTTTCTTTACCTCTATTCTGTCATTTTTGAATTTTTTGTAATAGATATGTTCATGGCAGTTTATTAATCTTTCTTTCTCTAGAATTATGTTTCGCTATTTCTTTCTTCTATTTCTGATTCTTCATCTTCCACACTATCCCGCGCCGTGTCTCCCTGAGATTTTGCCTCTCTGTCTTCCTCACTCCCTCTGCTCTCTCTCTCTCTCTCTCTCTCTCTCTCTCTCTCTCTCTCTCTATCACTCTCTCTTTCTCTCTACAGGTCTCTCTCTCTATCACTCTCTCTTTCTCTCTACAGCTCTCTCTCCCTCTCTCTCTCTTTTAAAGATTCTGACTTCTTAATGAATCATGCTGAATATATATATTTTCTCTTTTTTATATACATGTTATTTCTATCTCTACGTCTTTCTGATTTTTTTTCTCCGCTTCTCTTTCTCTCTCCTACACACACACACACACACACACTCTTTCTTTGTTACCTCTGCTCTCTGACATATAAGATTTTTTCTTTATGTGTCTGTCTACGTCTTTATATAGGTCACTCTTTCTCTATACATGTTTGTGTCTATTTCTCTCTTTTTCAGGTCATTTCTCTTCCAATCTCTCGCTCTAAATACCTCTCTCGAGCTCTCTCGAGCTCTCTCTTTTTTCTCTTATTTGCGCCTCTTCTCTCTTTCTTAATATTGTTTTTTAATTTTGTGTCCGTTTATAAATCAGCCTATTAATCAGTTTTCCTCTGTAACTGTGTGTCGCAATTTCTTCCATTTCTTTCCCTTTTTTCCTCTCTCTCTCTCTCTCTCTCTCTCTCTCTCTCTATATATATATATATATATATATATATCTCTCTATCTTCTCTCCCTCTCCGTCTCTCTCTTCTATGTGTGATTGATTTACTCTGGATTGCTATAGCTTATAATTGTGCTCTTTGGTCCCTTTTCTTCCACATTTTCCCTCTCTCTATCTTCTCTCTCTCTCTCTTTTTCTCTCTCTATTTTTCTATCTTCTCTCTCTCTATCTCCCTCTCCCTCTCTCTTCTATGTGTGATTGATTTAACCTGGATTGCTATAGCTTATAATTATGCTCTTTGGTCCCTTTTCTTCCACATTCTCCCTCTCTCTCTATCTCTATCTTCTCTCTCTCTCACTCTTCTATGTGTGATTGATTTACCCTGGGTTGCTATAACTTATAATTATGCTCTTTGGTTCCTCTCCATCCACATTCTCCCTCTCTCTATCTTCTCTCTCTCTCTTTCTCTCTCTCTCTCTCTCTCTCTCTCTCTCTCTCTCTCTCTCTCTCTTCTATATGTGATTGATTGCTATAGCTTATAATTATTCTCTTTTCCACATTCTCCCTATCTAACTCCTATAATTCAAGCTCGGTATATATCGTGCATCTAAATACCATGTTTGAGTTCTTGTGTCCAACAGTCTACCTAGACTTTTTTCTTGGAAAGGAGTTAAATTTATAAAGAGGTAAGACGGAGAGGTGGAGATAGTGAGAAAGAGGGAGGGAGAGGTACTAACAGTAGAGATCGACCAAGTGGAAATATATGCAAGAAATGCTATCACCAGCTGCGAGATTAAACAATCTAATCTCGTAAAACAGTGCAGCTAGGAGCAATAACAGCAATAGCTGCATTTATAACTTCCACAACAACAACAACAACAGCAACAACAACAACAACAACAATAACGACAACAACGCTAACAACAACGGCAATCCCCTAGGTTGGAGGTGGATGGTCCATCACAAGATTGGTAATATGTGGAATTTCATTTTTAAAGCCATCTTAACGGAGGGGTTTTGAACTTAGTCCAACAGTCAATCTATAAGGACTCTATCAAAATGATTTATTTTTTTATCCATTGGGAAAGAAATGGAAAACAAAACAGAGAAACAGTAAAAGTTACGAATGAAAAAAACAAACACAACAACTAACAACCATAGGGGATAAAACAGCAATGAAAAGGCACTCGGAAAAACATTAACAACAACAACAGCAACACCAATAACAACGACAAAAGCAATGACAAAAAAAAATAAAACCAACGACAAATGAAATTCAAATGCTGCAATGGTCTTTAACGTCTTTAGTTATTTAAAACAGAATTATTTTATCTTGCCCTCTCCTTCTCCCCCACTCCCTCTCTCTCTCTCTCTCTCTCTCTCTCTCTCTCTCTCTCTCTTCTCTCCTTCTCTCTCTCCCTCTCTCTTTCTCCCTCGCTATCTCTTTTCTTTATCTATCATTTTCTCTATCGCTCTATCGGTCTTTCTTTTTCTCGGACTATCGAAAATAAAGTATAAGCAGAAAGAACGATTCCCAAATGAAAAATAGTTAAATAGTTTTGAAAATTACATATCATTATCTTTGGTAAATCGAATTGCTATTTGCTCTGCTGGTTGAGACGTTGAACTTGTTACAAATAACGTCGCAAAAGCCACTCAACGTCAGAGGAAAAAGTAAACAACCCCCCAGGCATGTTGACAAACTGAACAAACTCACTTTTAGTAATAAAGTTATGGCAAAGAGTTACATATCTTAGAAGCCATACAAGGTTTTTACGGATGATCTTGAAAACTTAAAAGATTCATCTCACTTTGTATCATGACAGAGAAATAAGTTTTTATTTAATTAACATTCCGTAAAAACTGAAGTTTAAAGTTTTATTTTACGGGTTTTGGACTTTTTAAAAACGATATTGACGAACAAAATTGTAAACCGCTTAAGGAGAATGTGTCATTGTTTACTTATATGGATCAGTAGATATTGAACTTTGCCTGGCAAGGCAACTTCGCTAGGAACTGGCTTCAAGCCCTAACGGTGTTAAAGACCCGTTAAACGGTCAAGGTTCACATACTATGACGGCCCGCCCCTGTCGCTATTTATGCTTTGGGTCTGATGTGGCTCCTCCCATAAAACACCGGGGTGCGCACTTGTGTGCATCGCTTTGGTGCTTGGATGCTGGCAGGGAAGTTTTGTCGTGGGTTGTGTGATAAGCACAACCTGCTCAGAGGTACCGGCGACTTGGGTACTTCGTCGATGTGGTGTCGGTGGGCCGGCTATCCTGAGAGTGTCTATATGGCGGAGGTTCAGAGCTGAAACCCTTCACCCCTGCAATCTGCATGACATATCTCCCACTATAGGGATTTAAATATCTTCCTTTACAGGAAGGTGCTTTTTTTTTTTCTTTGAAAGGGGCATGATCCTCTACTTTTCGCATTGAAAAGGGCATTATCCTTTAAATATGCAACATCCTCCTTATAATTTAGTATGTTCCACATAATTTTTCATAATTCCACTAACGCATTGTCCACTTGTGACTGGCACTTCATATCTGTTTATGAGTACTTAAATCATGAGAGTATCTGCCTAGATGAGACTGTGAGTAAATAGTGACACATAGAGAGAAATATTAAGTAATTAACTGATATAGACAGAGACAAAAAGGTAAAAATAACTTATCAAAAGTATAGGAAGAGAGGCAGAGAAGGAAGAGGGCGAGAGAGAAAGAAAGTGAAAAATTAAGAACAAGAGAGAGATAAACTTGTTGAATGCACGTAGATATCAAACAAATTGATATAAAGATCTGAATCATTCCACTATATAAAAAAAAAAGAAATTGTTCTAGCAAAATGATTCTTATTATGTTAGCCAGGTAGTTGTAGCCACTAGGGTGGTAGAGGGTAAGAGAGGTAAATATGTATTAATTTTTAGGGTCATTGATACCTTTCATGGACATCAGTTTCTCATTCTTTCGGAAGCACCCACGTATTGCAAACAAAGAAATTAGAGACCCAAACATGTCGGCCGACAAATAAGAAAGCGAAAGACGGGCGATGAAATTAAAAAAAAAATGATTTTCAAAATGCGTCTAACATAGTAAAATGTGTAAATATGTAATGTATTGGCTACATGGTAAGGTTTTCTGAGAAAAACTGGCTTCCAAATAGAAATAACGTAAAAGACAGAGTATGTATATATATATATATATTTAGACAGTTTTATAAAGAATTCAGAATCATTAAGGGAGAGAGAGAGAGAGAGAGAGAGAGAGAGAGAGAGAGAGAGAGAGAGAGAGAGAGAGAGAGAGAGAGAGAGAGAGGTAGTGAGGTAGCGAGAAGGGCGAAAGAAAGAGAAACAGACAGAGACAGATTAAGGCAAAGTGTGGCCGATGAAGATTCAGAAATAGAAAAAAGAAATAGCGATACATAGTTATAGAGAAAGAAATAGTAATAAACTGCCACTAATACATCTATCAAAAATAAAATTTAAAAAAAAATCGAAAATGACAGGATAGAGGCAAAGTAAAGCGAGATAGGTTAAGAGATAGATAAGTGGAAAGAGAGATAGCAAGAGAGAGAGAGAGAGAGAGAGAGAGAGAGAGAGAGAGAGAGAGAGAGAGAGAGAGAGGGAGAGAAGACAATGAAAGGGAAAAAACGAGAAATAAATGGAAGAAATAGCAACACACGTTTACAGGGGAAGACTGATAAAAAGGCAAATTTCGAAAAGGAGATAAGGATTAAAAAAAGCATTAATAAATGAAAGAAGAGGCGAAAGGATGAGACAAAGAGAGAGAGAGAGAGAGAGAGAGAGAGAGAGAGAGAGAGAGAGAGAGAGAGAGAGAGAAAGCAAGCGAGACAGACAGTCAGATAGATAGAGCAAAAGCGAGAAAGAAGAACATAGAAACAAAGAATGAGAGCGCGTGGAAGGGAAATAACGCGAAAAAAGGAAGAAATAGGGACACACAAATATAGAGACAGAAACAGTGAGCTATTAACAGACTTTGACAGAAAGAGAAAGAGAGAGAGAGAGAGAGAGAGAGAGAGAGAGAGAGAGAGAGAGAGAGAGAGAGAGAGCGAGCGAGAGAGAGAGAAGGCGAGCGAAAGCGAGAAAGAAGAACATAGAAACAAAGAATGAGAGCGCGTGGAAGGGAAATAACGCGAAAAAAGGAAGAAATAGGGACACACAAATATAGAGACAGAAACAGTGAGCTATTAACAGACTTTGACAGAAAGAGAAAGAGAGAGAGAGAGAGAGAGAGAGAGAGAGAGAGAGAGAGAGAGAGAGAGAGAGAGAGAGTGAGGGAGAGACAGACAGACAGACAGACAGACTGACAGACAGGTACAGAAAAATGTGAAAATGAATGAGAAAGTACTAAAAAGTGATGGAAGAAATAGCAACCCACAATTGCAGAGAACTATATAAAAAAATAGTAAAAATGAGAGAAGAGGCGCAAAGAAGAGAGAGAGAGAGAGAGAGAGAGAGAGAGAGAGAGAGAAAGAGATAGAGATAGAGAGAGAGAAAGAGAGAGAGAGGGGGTGGGTAGAGAGTTAGAGAGAGAGAGAAAAATTGAGAGAGCGTGGATGGAAAATACCCTGGAGAAAAAAATAGTCGAAAAGAAAAGATTAACGAAAGGGAGCGAACGGGCAAAAGACACACACACACAGAGAGAGAGAGAGAGAGAGAGAGAGAGAGAGAGAGAGAGAGAGAGAGAGAGAGAGAGAGAGAGAGAATGAGCGTAGAAGGGATAAAGATTGAAACAAGAAAGAAATAAGGACACTCAGGTATAGAAAAAGAGTGAGTTATATTCAGACAAAAAAGGAAAAGACCGAACGAGCAAGCGGGAGAGAGAGATAGAGAGAGAGAGAGAGAGAGAGAGAGAGAGAGAGAGAGAGAGAGAGTGAGAGTGTAAGAGAAAGAAAGAGAGGGAGAAAATGAGTGGAAAAGGAAGAACCATTAAAAAGAAAGAAATTTATCCATATGGTTGGATAGAAGTATTGAGTTATGAACTGACATAGACAGATACGAAAAGATAAAAAAAAATGTACAGAAAGTGAGAGAAAAGAGTTGAAAAAAGAGATAGTGAATTAGAAAAAGAAATTATTTGCTCTCTTTCCTTTTTCTTTAATTTGCGACTCTTTCTTTTTCCGGCTTATTTCTCTTCAAAGCTCTCTCAATCTTTCTCTCTCTTTCTACCTCTCTCTTTTTCTTTCTTTCTATTTTATCTCTATATCTATTTCTCCCTCTCTCTACCTCAATCCCTTTCGCTCTTTCTTTCTCACTTCCTCTCGCTCTTCCTCTCACTCACTCTCTCCGTCTCCCTTAATGATTTTGTCCTCCTTTTATATACTGACCAATCAAGTCACTACTACTTTTCTGCACAGGAGGGTCATCTGCTTTGAAAATTGTAAACCACTGGGGTTAGTCTTGTAAACGTTATTTGGTTAATCATAACAAATGTGGCAAAAATTTCTGATAAATTAATTAAAAAAATATAATGAAATTTCAATAGCATTAATTAGTCTAAATTCATAACTTTTCTTTTAATTTTTTTTTTGTACCGAGTAGTTGCGTGGTACACTGATCTTGGCAGATCAAAATTCAGGAAACTTCATAACTGTACATTGAGTGGTTTTGGAGAAGATAGCAGAGAAAGATATCGAATTTGCCTTTTATAATATAGATTATGGTAAGTCACGATTGTTTAACAACTTAGATAAGATTTGCCGTCTTTGTGATAAATGAATTTTTTAGTACATTAAGCATTTCTGGATGTGTGCGGAATATAGTGAGAGCTCTTTTCCTTCAATATCTAAAAAAAAGGTAAGACTTTATTAGAAACATCCTCGGAAAGAGTTCCTTTTAGGGACGGACTAATTTACACACCAAAGAGGGCTTCGTTTGATCGGGAACATAGAAAAAGATTGGGCTTGGTTTTTGCTTGAGGTTACACAAAGAAGAAAAATCAATTTTATTTCAGCTCTGTCACACTATAGAGTTGCTTTTGTTTCTTCTATGTAAAAAACCGTTCGTACCTAAAAGGAACTCTTTCCACATCCTCCTTGACCTGCACAAGGGAAAGAAGGAATGAAATTATAATTGCAGAGCAAGAAAGTTTATGTTACACAATTATAATAATTCTTAATGCGAACTATCTGTTGAACGGACATGACGCATTCAGGAGTGTGGAAAATCGTGCGAAACGAAATGAGCGTCAGTTGAGAAGGGTTAAAAGCCGCAGGCTCTCATGGCCTGACCAACTTGTCCTGCCCCTGCTGATCGTTGAAAGTACTGGTCGCTGGATAGATCAGCCTGCGCATCTCACGGGAGAAGAAAATGGAATTCCTTAAAACTTTGACGGCTGGAGAGTCATTCATCTCACCAATATCGTAAGTTTGTCTCGATCACTTTCTGGTATCTCTAGATTTTCGATTCGATATCAGGGCTAGTTGAGCCAGTGAGTTCTAGATTTTATCTATATTAAATTAGTTGATTGAAAATTCTGATACCTGAGAAACATCTAATGTGTTAGCACTTTATTTAATACATGATCCAAGTTTTAAAAATTACTTTGTTTTTTTTTTCTTTTTGTTTTTAGCTTTTTTTTTTCTTTTTGTTGCTTTTTTAAATCAGAACGCAAAGGAGTTTTCATGATCGTATTGCAAGACAAAACAATAATGGTTTATTCAACTCCAATCAAGTAAATTCAGCTCCTAATTACGTAAATTGTGTCCTCTGATTTATCAAACTTTGCTGCAGATTAGGATTGAGAGACCATCTTAGCTTCTAGATAATTTAGATCTAGGTTTCAGTGAAACCAGTCGGACTTGATATCAAGTTCGGTCAAATACACCAACGATGGTATTTTAGTTCGTGTGAAAAAATCTTTGCTCCATGCTTCAAGACTTCTACTTCCTAGATCTATTCAGATACTTTGATATTCTTTACTCTTTGACATTCGACACAGTCAAATGCTTTAAGCTTATAATATATCTTATTATAAAAAGTGGCTAACTTGAGACCTAAACTTTACACTTCTTTGTCAAAGATTGAACCTATTTTTAGTATAATGTTATTGAAACCAGCGGGGAATATTATATGCAAGAGATTGGAACTTTCCCCGAAAAGAACTGTAGCAAAGCAATACAGGTTACTCTCCTCGCCTTTAATTTGCAGCCTATAAAAGTTTCATATATTCCGTCCACTTTTTACCAAATGCTTAAGATATTTGATTTCCTTCACTGGCAATTTTATGATAAAAACTCGGATTCATTTCTGTATAAGTAAATAGTTAATCTGTGACGCGAGACACTAAGGTAATTGTGTTGATAGCAACATCATTAGACTCAAGACTCCTCTAAAGGCATAGAGGGATCTTTGGGCACAATATAATTAATATATTACAAGGAAACAAACCAAACAATCCGGCTTTTTAAACTCTAGGCTAAAAATAGCTTTACGTCTAGCCGAATGAGCCACTATATATAGCAATGTCGACGATTGTCAGCAGTGCACCAAAGTAATAAATGATCGCAGAAATTTATACTTTCCACTCTTCCTCCTTCGAGAGCGGATTTACAGACTCAATCTATAACAGCCTTTCTCAGTTCATAAGGTAGTGGTAAAGGCCGTAGCGCATAAAGCTTGAGGTTCCTAAGCCAAATCGGTAGTCGACACATAAAACCTTAGCTAAATCTGTTAACTCAAAACTTCTGCTTACAACCTATCGGCTTCCGGACTTGATGGGCAGGCAGAACCTGCTTCGAAGACAATATAGCGAAAAACAAAATTAACTACAACAACCCCAAGAACAACTCGTTCAGTACAATGGGGAGAAGAGAGAGAGAGAGAGAGAGAGAGAGAGAGAGAGAGAGAGAGAGAGAGAGAGAGAGAGAGAGAGAGAGAGATAGATAGATAGAAAGATAGAGAGAGAGAGAGAGAGAGAGAGAGAGAGAGAGAGAGAGAGAGAGAGAGTGAGTGTGTAGGGTTTAAATCTTCCTAGCAGAATGTAAGAGAATCGCCTCTGACAATATCTCCCCCTCCGCCCCCTTTTCACGGTCTGATCTCGTGTTGGAAGGTCTCTCTCGAGTCAGCGCACCCCACTTCCGCCGTGCACACTGTCCAGCCCGCTGACCGCTGTCCATGCAGCAGTCGTGCTTGAGATTCTGTGTGACGAGCTGGAGGCCATTTCAGCCACGTTTGCCGCACCCAAGCCCGAACTGCGCTCCACGGAGTCCATAGCTTTTAGCAAGGCAAACAGGTCAAAGTTCACAGTGCTGCCTAAATCTTTAAAAGGACCTGTAAGTGGAAGGCATCATTTTTGAATAACTGGATAATGTTTCTGATATTTTCAGTGATCTTATCCGTGAAGTTTCCACTTGCCGAGGTTCCGTTTCTGCAGTTTTTGTGAAGTGGGTGGTCGAAAATATGGCAAGGAGGGATAGCAGCGACAAAATCAATGTCTGTAATGTAATTCTCAAACAATTTGTGTTAACAGTGAAATCAGTACTGGTAGTTATAGAGAGGTAATGTTAGTTATATAGTTGTAGTAGTAGTAGTAGTAGTAGTAGTAGTAGTAGTAGTAGTAGTAGTAGTAGTAGTAGTAGTAGTAGTAGTAGTAGTAGTAGTAGTAGTAGTAGTAGTAGTAGTAGCAGCAGCAGCAGCAATAGTAGTAATAGTAGTGGTAGTAGTAGTAGTAGTAGTAGTAGTTGTAGTAGTTGTGTAGTAGTAATAGTAGTAGTAGTAGTAGTAGTAGTAGTAGTAGTAGTAGTAGTAGTAGTAGTAGTAGTAGTAGTAGTAGTAGTAATAGTAGTGGTAGTAGTAGTAGTAGTAGTTGTAGTAGTTGTGTAGTAGTAGTAGTAGTAGTAGTAGTAGTAGTAGTAGTAGTAGTAGTAGTAGTAGTAGTAGTAGTAGTAGTAGTAGTAGTAGTAGTAGTAGTAGTAGTAGTAGTAGTAGTAATAGTAGCAGTAGAAGTAGAAGTAGAAGTGGTAGTTATATTAGTAGTAGTATTAATGGTAGTGAAAAAACAATTTTTTGTCTTTTGTTGATGTTGTTGATGATGATAATGTTTATGTTGTCATTGTTGTAGGAGAGGTAGTAGAAGAAAGTCAAATTCTGTTCAACAAAGAGAGAGACAGAGATAGAGAGAAAGAGGGAGCGAGAGAGAGAGAGAGAGAGAGAGAGAGAGAGAGAGAGAGAGAGAGAGAGAGAGAGAGAGAGAGAGAGAGAGAGAGAGAGAGAGAGAGAGAGAGAGAGAGAGAGAGAGAGAGAGAGAGAGAGAGAGTTTTGAGATTTCAACTGCCGTCTAAGCCTCATTTAGAAGTTAACGATAAATTCTATGATTGGAATAGGAGGTAAGGAAAGGTCACTAATTATTATAAAATTAATTTCCAGTTCCTTTACAGTCTATTATCTTGTTAGGTCAAACGATAGCACAGCTATGAATTATAGCAAGACAATGCACCAGTAAGAGAAGTTATCTGATTGCATAAAATGCAGACTAATCCAATACCCAATATGCTCGTGGATCCATTTCTATACTGATGAATCAGTAGAGGGTAGTGAAAAAAGGAAGAAGCGGAATGACAGCAATATACCAATCTGGAGCAGCTCTCTGAAAGGCAAGAACTGTTGGGGTACAAAGTTCAAACTAGAAAGTAGAAATGGCTCTTTGCTTTTGACAGCTGAACACCTTGAGACAGATGCCCAGCAACAGCACAGTGCAGTGATACTTTCTGATTCTCTGTCAGCCCTTCAGACTGTGCAGATAACACAACAACAACCTTGTGCAAGCAGCTTAACAAGCTGTCCAAAAGAATAAAAGAAAATAGTTCTCCAATGGATCCCATCACTTTGAGGTTTAACGGGAAACGAAATTGCTGACCAGTTAGCAAAAGGGGGAAGTAAGCTGCTCCAACTACCATCTACTACCTAATATGAAGAAGCTAAAACTCTTCTTTAGAACAAGAAAGACAAGAAGAGAACGAAGGATACATCTTCAAGAATGACATCATTCACATGTTAGACAAAAAAGGTCAAACAACACTGTTTCGCCTAAGGACGGGCCACTGTGGCCTCAACAAACACCTTAAGAAGATGGGAATTGCAGAATATGCGCAATGCCAGTGTGGAGCGACAGAACAGACCCCAGTCCGTATCCTCCGAACCTGCCCCCACTTTGAAACAGCCAGACTTCAAGTGTTGCCTACAGAAGCTCCAGTCAGCCAGAAGCTCTGGGGGTCTGGCGGCGACCTACTGAAAACGTCCAACTTTGTCGACCTGACAGGACTGTCGATGTGGCGCAGCCAAAAAAAGATTGAACGCAGAAGAAGAAGATTAATTAAAGACCTCCTTTACTTGTAAACGTTTATTACATTTTGGAGTGCCATAAAATACAGGGTACGTTTTTATTCATTTTTTTTTTTAATTTTTAATTTTTTCTTAAATTTTTTTTCGGAGGGATGGGAGGGGTCAGTGTAATCGGAATCATAGGATCCATTTTTACTAATCTTATTGATTTATTTAATGATTTTTTTGTAATTTTGGCGAGAGAGACCTAGCGATCATTGATGACATTATCCTACCACCTAGCCCGAACAAGCGCTCGCAACGACTACTGCTACACTAAACTAAACCCTTTGGACTAATTTTGTCCTTGACTTGACACTTAAGTTAGCACCTTGGCTTTGTGTAAACCACCCCCCCCCCTTTTTTTTTCCAGGTATGCTGTCCAATACAACTATATCTCTACCACCCCACCACCCCCCCCCCCAAAAAAAAAAAAAAACACACACACACCCGCAAAAAAAACCCACCACACATCCCTCTCTTCCTGCCAGCGCCAGTTCTCCCTTGTCCACAATTACTCCACGTTAATTCCACGGAAAATGCTCAAGGGGCTGAAAGAAATGCGTTTCTGGACATCTGATGACCTGCAGGCCGTGGTGAGCGTTAGGTCGAGTGAAGCCAAGTATATCACGTGTTGTTATCAAAACAGTTATTGACGATGGGGAGACCGTCATACAAATATTACCACCAGCCTATATCATCATCATCATCATCATCATCATCATCATCATCCCCATCTTTATCTTCATAAAAGATCATCAACATCATCATCCATCTTCATCATCTTTATCATGATGATGATGATCATCATCATGAACATTATATCCGATACCGCGCCATCCTTTTTCTTCTAATTATCTCCATCGTCATAACAAAATTTGTGGCCACTTATGCGTGAGACAACTTGGACTTTCCACCTGCAGTCCTCACCAGGGAGTTTAACTCACTGGATAACACAGACTGTACTGACCCGGCATAGCTCAGATAGCTGATGTAAAAAGACCATCAGAGTGTTTGATTCATCAGGAGGTGAATGTTAAGGATGCTCTGAGTAAATAATATCAAGATTTTAAATGTAGGGAGATCTAAAATGGCTAGCTGAGTATCAAAATGATGAAGCTACAAAGACAGGTGGGTGGATTGGGGGGGGAGGCTGAATATCAAGGCGATGCTGTTGACAAACATATTATGTTCTGTAGATTTCAACTTTACTCGCCTTTTCAGAAAAATAAGTATATAGACATGAGATCTAGCTCTAAATAATAAAAAAGTAGTTACTCACAGAATGTTTCCCCTGAAACGCCAATGTATGGATCATAAATTTATACTAGGCAATCTGCAAGCGTTTCTGGTCATAAGAACAAAAAAGCGGCAAGTGAGTTCATTGTTTTTTTTTGTTTTTTGTTTTTTTCTTCTATCTGGTAAAAATCGTTGAACCATCTTAAAAAATAACCGGGGATAATAAAATTTAAAGAGTCGTAAGTTAAAATGCCACTCGAAAAAAAAAAAAACGTGACAAAGTATTAGGCTTACATTGCGGTGCCTATGTTTAGAACCAGGGCGTGTTGCTAGCTAAGTTGACTTTTGACATCACGCTTTATTGCTCACTGAGATGAGGCCTTGGCTATTTTGAATAATTGTCCTATACAAACGCAAGTTATTTCACTTCCCCGACAGATGGCGGAGGGCAAGGTTAAAACACACACCGCTTCCGGCAAGTACCAAAGGGATCGAACCTTCCTGCAGATGACGGCAGAGAACGCATTACAGGAGCTCCTTCAGGTATCGATACTCAAGTATTGTCCTGAAATTAATATTCGCATCGTCCACACACGATATCCTTTTCAAGAATTTGACACTCATGATTTTAAAAGATATATATATATATCTGTGTAAAAGCATGGCGACATGATCTAGTGTGTGTCGCTATTGGCTGAGGTTAATGCTTTCGTCTAAAATATGATATTACGGTGTTGCATGTTGCGTTGTGATGGCGTCCAGCTCTTGCGTGCCGTATCTTGGTCAAGCCTCGGCTACGACTTAATCCAATGTATCCAATGCCACGGTCAAGTCAATGCATTGCGACACACATGATCCAATATGTGATGCAATATTCTGGTGTTGCCGTGATCTGATGGTGATATCATGATCATGTTTGGGGTGTAAATCCTTTCTAGGCCACTTGAATGCAATGTGTATTGCCTGATGTGCTTTTCTGACGACTGATTAATGATTCCGTGCTCAAGTAACAGGTGTAAACTGTTACGTGTTAACCAAATGCGCTATGTGTCATTTCAGACAGGCACTTTCCATCAACTGCATAAGACGATAGAAGACGAAAAAGATGCATTGAGGACGTTTTGGAACACCTGCCTCATAATTCCGAGAGAATATGCCTACATTAGGCAGCTTAAGGTAAGAACACAATCGCTTTCTAAGAGAAAAACTAAAGAGATAGTGAGTCGCATTCACAAAAGAGGAAGCTCTCAAAGGGATTGTGATAAGATCCATAAACACACAAGAGAAATTCTTAGGGGGTTTGAACTTAACAAACACAAAGGAGGGGCTCTCAACAGTGATAAGGTCGCAACCATTTAAAGGAAATCTCTCAAGTGAAATAAAGTGTAGATCATATAAGAAGAGCTTTCAAGGCAGATAAGGTGGCAATCATGAAAAAAAACCTGTCGAGGGAGATAAGTTTGTGAACATAATAATTATAAGAAGAGCTCTCATGCGAGATATGGTCCTATAAATATTAATGAGAGTCCTCCATAGAGATGAGGTAAAAGTTATATAAGATGGCCTCTTAAAGGAATTGATGATAAAAGAGAAGCTCCTAAGAGAGCACGGGTTCCAATCATATACAGATATGTAATTTCACGTCCAAATATTTTACTTATTCCGAAAAAGACCGAGATATGTTCGATTCCTTCCACAACCACATATCTGTAGCAAACTATTTGGATCACACTCCGTCCCTACCACACCCACTTCTCTACAACCAGCTATCCGGCTTTTTAAAAATAAAATACCCGAGTTTTATTCGTATTTTTTTATTTTTAAGAGCCACATCTTTTTATCAAAGTGTCCAGGATATTTGGTTCTTGTCAAAGCGTAGCTGAGAGTTACAGATGGACACTGAGCCATCTACCAGCGCTGTCTTGACAGGTGACTTGAAGTCGAGTGCACCCAGGTTACATTTGGCTCTTGTCAAGGCGTAGCTGAGAGTTACAGATGGACACTGAGCCATCTACCAGCGCTCTCTTGACAGGTGACTTGAAGTCGAGTGCACCCAGGTTACATTTGGCTCTTGTCAAGGCGTAGCTGAGAGTTACAGATGGACACTGAGTCATCTACCAGCGCTGCTTTGACAGGTGACTTGAAGTCGAGTGCACCAGCTAGAATCTTATCACTTTCGGCTCATGTCTAGGCCGGAGAGAAGTCAAACTAGGATTGTTTTAGACACTTTAAACAGTCCTTGCTCTGCGATCGCTCAAAGCTAGATGGTGCTAGTTCTTTCTTCTGAATTCCCTGCTTTTCTTGATTCTTCTAGGCCTTAGTGTCGGGTCTGTTAGAGCTATCGGTGGTTATGAGCTTCCAATTCTTTTGCCTGTCAGCTGTTGTGAAGAAGTTGTTTGTAGGCCCCCCGTCAGTTGACCAGTTGTGTAGACTTGGGAGGTATGTGAGTTCTGTCTACAATGGCCTTTATTGTCGAAGGTCTTTCCACTCCAAGCAGCTGTCTCCAAGTCGTCTTTTCTATATACGCGACCCAAAGAGACCATCTGTCTTTTTCTAATCGATTTTAAAGTACTCTTTCGGCACCAGCCCGTCTCAGTGCTGTGTTGTTGCTGACCCTCACAACCTATGGAAGTCGCATTGCTCTTCAGTTGCCCCAAGTTTCTTCACATTTTTTTTGGTCAATGGTCCAGCTTTCACATTCATAGAGGAGTAGAGACCAAACATAGCTATGACTTTACCAGTCTTGCTTCTTTTCTACTGATACGAATCCTGTGCAAATGCTCTTTTTAAGCTGTGACCGGCATTTTCTGTTTGTGTTGAGTGTGCAACCAAGGCGTTTGAAGTGTTCACTTGATGTATGGTTTCGCCTTTGATTGCTGGTTGGCGTAGTGCGCACCGTTTTGATATCACCATACATTTTCTCCTTTTGGAATCTAAGTCAACACCCGATTTTTTCTTTCTTAAATTCATAAAATTAAAAGAAATATATATATATATATATATATATATATATATATATATATATATATATATATATATATATATATATATATATATATATATATATATATATATATATATATATATATATATATATATACGGGCATGTTTTTTTTCTCTCTCTAAATTGAGCTATTAAAATATAATCGAGTAAGCTGTAATGCTGATGATTTAAAAAAAAATTTTTTTTTAATTTCTCAGGGGCTAAATTTTGTTTCTCTGACATAGAAAACTGTATAATGATAGCTCTTCTGAGACCACAATATATTCTGTTAAGTGTAATTATAATACCCTTAATATAAAGGTAGCGGATATATCTGTACCAGGTACAAGATTCACGCGACTCTTTTTCTATCTATCTATGTATTGTTTTTTACGTTTTATGTCTGCCTGTGTATTGGGCTGCCGCTGCCCCTCCCTCCTCTCTCTCTCTCTCTCTCTCTCTCTCTCTCTCTCTCTCTCTCTCTCTCTCTCTCTCTCTCTCTCTCTCTCTCTCTCTTCTCTCTCTCTCTCTCCCTTCTCTCTCTCTCTCTCCCTTCTCTCTCTCTCTCTTCTTCTTCTTCTTCTTCTCTCTCTCTCTCTCTCTCCCTTCTCTCTCTCTCTTCTTCTCTCTCTCTTCTCTCTCTCTCTCTCCCTTCTCTCTCTCTATCTCTCTCTTCTTCTCTCTCCCTCCTCTCTCTCTCTCTCTTCTTCTCTCTCTCTCTCTCCCTTCTCTCTCTCTCTCTTCTTCTCTCTCTTTCTCTCTCTCTCTCTCCCTTCTCTCTCTCTCTCTCTCTCTCTCTCTCTCTCTCTCTCTCTCTCTCTCTCTCTCTCTCTCTGTGTCTCTTCTCTCTCTCTCTCTCGCTCTCTCTCTCTCTCTCTCTCTCTCTCTCTCTCTCTCTCTCTCTCTCTCTCTCTCTCTTCTCTCTCTCTCTCTCTCTCTCTCTCTCTCTCTCTCTCTCTCTTCTCTCTCTCTATCTTCTTCTCTCTCTCTCTCTCTCCCCTCTCTCTCTCTCTCTCTCTCTCTCTCTCTCTCTCTCTCTCTCTCTCTCTTTCTAGATTTCTATCTTTCATTCTCTTTTTCTTCATTTTTTTCAGGTATTTATCTATTTAAATTGTCGAGTTTTTTTTAATTATCATTCTTTTACTTGTTTACTTATTTCTTTATTTCTTTTTAAATACTTCTTCAGTCATTCACGTATGGTATTTTTTCCTGGTTGTATTCTTTTTCACCCGTGTTTTATTTGATTTTAAATTCATTATCTGTGTATATATTTTTGCATGTTTGATTCTTCTTGGTGGTAATTTCCACATAAATATCATTTTTTTTTAATTTTGATAGAAGTAGAAGTATTTCTCGGCATTTGCATGTGAATATCCTTGAATTGTTTCTTGTTCTGGTTCTTGTATTTTTCATGGCGTAAAGCCGAAAGTTTCCTTGTTTTATACATTTAAAAACTGCACTTAACCTATTTTTACTTTTTGTTTTTTTAATTATTCTTCATACCAAAATTGTTTGTAGTAGTCAATGGGTTTCTTTTAGTAGCCTACAGCTTTGTTGTTCTGCTTTTCAATCGGGTTTACCAGTCACAGCAAGCAATGTTTGATTACCAGCTGCATGGCAGGCATGTCCAGTTCACGTCCAGTCAAATCACTTAAGGGACACCCTTGCTTTAACATTAAGCCCTCTTAGCCATCCCAGTTTTGTTTCTCTTTATATAATACCTATGTAATAGTCAAAGTCAACTCTAGTTTATGCTGATCCCGAGGTGTTAGTTATTTTAAGAGTGCATTAGGTCGCACTTTGAAGACACGCACATCTTTTTTTCTACATCTGATTTTTAAGCCTTTTTTTCTCTCTATAGTTGCATGATCTTCGAAAATAAGTGTTATCCTAACATTGTAGTTTATGAAATGTTATATAGTACTTATCATTGCAATTTGGTTGTAATGAAAAAGATAGGACTTCGTTCAGCCCATTTATTCCTTTCTTTAAAGTTTTTGTCCATAGCTTAAAAAGTAAACAAGTGCAATGTTTTTTTTTTATAAAGTGGCAGCTTTTTCTCCTCCTTATAATGACAATTTTCTCAGATTTAAAAAAAACATGCATTCATCGACACATCTCAATTCTAAAACTTTGCTTGTGGCATGAAATTAGTTGCACATTTGATATGTCTCGAGTTTTGATTTTTTTGTATTCTGCTTTATGGTGAATACCTCTGGTTTGCTTACAATATTGGGGGCATTTGTTCTTTATTACTGTCAATGGGCATACTCAGGTAAAACCCAACACTTTCATGGACTTGAGTGACTATATTTTGAAATCTTTAGGTATGATTGCTGTATATACTCCTTTATTTCATGTTTTATTATACTAAGAAATGGTAATTCACATGAATAGAAAACAAGACTGGAAATTTAGATTTCATTTGCTAAAACTATCATAAGAGAGGATTTGTTTAAAAACTTAAAGTATTCTATTGATTCAACCTAAAACAATCCCTGCAGATTCAAACATTTCTTAGTTGCAAAAACTCTGCCAAATATCCAAACATGACAGCCAACATAGCCCACTGCCTTCATTAAAAATTAGCTCTACAGCAAAAAGTATTTATTAAGATCGAATAATTATGTCAGAAATGCAATAAGGTAAAATTACAAAACTAAAACAATTTATATATAAACCAAAAGGATTTTTGCAATCACTGAATCTAACTAAATGTATGTTATGTAATGACTGTCTCATAACTGTGATTTAAGCCGAGTCAGCAGTCTAGGGAGTAAGCATAACCGCAGAAACCGGAAAACATTACCGTGTGGCGAATGCGCTAAGAGCTTGGTATAGAAATAACGCACAGGATATATCTGTACCTGGTCCAGAAACATCCACCAGCTAATATAAATTCACACCTCTTAAGCAAAAAGCTCATATTATCCATGGATTTTGATATATCCACATCATTCTTTTCAACAAAGTGTGCGAGTTAAATACTTTTCGAGCGTCTTCCATATCGCTTTGATCTCCCTTTCCCTCCCCCATCGGTCAATCTCCTTCAGGCATTATTTATATTAAAATGCGAGTTGTTTCTCCCATCCCTATACCCCTACCTAGGAGGAGCTGCAACAAGTGAAGAAGAGCAAGTGGGTCAAGCTGAAAGAACTTGACCAGGAGATCTTCCGCCTAAATGACCAACTGCTGGAACAGGACCGCCGCGTGCACCTCGAGGCCAAATTCGTTGAAAAGCAGGGTGGGTGTCCAGTGGGGCCGAGTTCCTAGATAGATGGTACTGGTGGGTGTCCACTGGCGCCGAGTTCCTAGATAGATGGTACTGGTGGGTTTCCACTGGGGCCGAGTTCCTAGATAGATGGTACTGGTGGGTGTCCACTGGCGCCGAGTTCCTAGATAAATGGTACTGGTAGGTTTCCACTGGGCCCGAGTTCCTAGATAGATGGTACTGGTGGGTGTCCACTGGGGCCGAGTTCCTAGATAGATGGTACTGGTGGGTGTCCACTGGGGCCGAGTTCCTAGATAGATGGTACTGGTGGGTTTCCACTGGGGCCGAGTTCCTAGATAGATGGTACTGGTGGGTGTCCACTGGGGCCGAGTTCCTAGATAGATGGTACTGGTGGGTGTCCAATGGGGCCGAGTTCCTAGATAGATGGTACTGGTGGGTGTCCAATGGGGCCGAGTTCCTAGATAGATGGTACTGGTGGGTGTCCAATGGGGCCGAGTTCCTAGATAAATGGTACTGGTGGGTTTCCACTGGGGCCGAGTTCCTAGATAGATGGTACTGGTGGGTGTCCAGTGGGGCCGAGATCCTAGAAAGATGGTACTGGTGGATGTCCACTGGCGGCAAGTTCCTAAATAGATGGTTCTGGTGCGTGTCCACTGGGGCCGAGTTCCTAGATAGATGGTACTGATGGGTGTCCACTGGCGGCAAGTTCCTAAATAGATGGTTCTGGTGCGTGTCCACTGGGGCCGAGTTCCTAGATAGATGGTACTGGTGGGTGTCCACTAGGGCCGAGTTCCTAGATAGATGGTACTGGTGGGTATCGAGTGGGGCCGAGTTCCTTGATAGATGGTACTGGTAGGTGTGCATTGGGCGTGTTCCTAGATAAATGGTACTGGTATGTGTCCAGTGGGGCCGTGTTCCTAGATATATAGTACTGGTAGGTGTCTCGTGGGGCCGAGTTCCTAGATAGATGGTACTGGTGGGTGCCCAGTGGAGCCGAGTTCCTAGATAGAATGTACTGGTGGGTGTCCAATGGGGCCGAGTTCCTAGATAGAATGTACTAGTGGGTGTCCACTGGGGCCGAGTTCCTAGATAGAATGTACTGGTGGGTGTCTAGTGGAGCCAAAAACCTAGATAAAATGTACTGGTGGTTGTCCAGTGGGGCCGAGTTCCTAGATAGAATGTACTTGTGGGTGTCCACTGGGGCCGAGTTCCTAGATACAATGTACTGGTGGGTGTCTAGTGGGGCCGTGTTCCTAGATAGATGGTACTGGTGGGTGTCCACTGGGGCCGAGTTCCTAGATACAATGTACTGGTGGGTGTCTAGTGGGGCCGTGTTCCTAGATAGATGGTACTGGTGGGTGTCCACTGGGGCCGTGTTCCTAGATAGATGGTACTGGTGGGTGTCCACTGGGGCCTATTTCCTAGATAGAATGTACTGGTGGGTGTCCACTGGGGCCGAGTTCCTAGATATAATGTACTGGTGGGTGTCCACTGGGGCCGAGTTCCTAGATAGATGGTACTGGTGGGTGTCTAGTGGGCCGTGTTACTAGATAGATGGTACTGGTGGGTGTCCAGTGGGGCCGAGTTCCTAGATAGATGGTACTGGTGGGTGTCTAGTGGGCCTTGTTCCTAGATAGATGGTACTGGTAGGTGTCCACTTGGGCCGAGTTCCCAGATAGAATGTACTGGTGGGTGTCCACTGAGGCCGAGTTCCTAGATAGAATGTACTGGTGGGTGTCCACTGGGGCCGAGTTCCTAGATAGATTTTATTGGTAGGTTTCCAGTGGGGCCGTGTTCCTATATAACCCGCTGTTTCTCTGTTACAGGAAGGTCCATGATTGGGAGCGAAATAATTCAGCAAACTTACTTGTTAGGTATTGAGCAGACCGGGATGTAAGGAGAAACAGAAGTGGAAGAAGTTGTTTTTTGAGCACCCAGGCCCATCCTTTCTGTTGGATATTAGCTTGCTGGCTAGAAGAGCATGGGTGCACCTGTTAGTCCCTGTCATTATAAGATCATTAGTGGCTTTTCTTTTGTGATACGAATAAACTTCGAGTGACCGGCTGGAACAGTTGGGCCGAAGTCCCTCCCTTGATTAGCATGTATGAAGTCCCTCACTTGACCAGAATGCATGTTTAATAAAATATGGACTCTTACAGCTCAGTAAAGAGATCAGGAGAAGCTCATGGGTGCTTATCTAAAAAAAGAGTTAAGTCGTAAGATAACGGAGAATGAGAAACAAATGCCAGGTAGATAAAGAGAAAGAGAGAGAGAGAGAGAGAGAGAGAGAGAGAGAGAGACAGATAGACAGACAGACAGACAGACAGACAGACAGACAGACAGACAGACAGACAGACAGACAAAGAAAGAGAGAGAGAGAGAAAAAGAAAGAAAGAGAGGGAGAAAAAGAGAGAAAGCGGGAAAGAGACAGAAAAAGAGAAAGAGAGAGAGAGAGAGGGAGGGAGAGAGAAAGAGAAAGAGAGAGAGAGAGGAAGGGAGAGGGACAGAGAGAGAAAGGGAGAGAGAAAAGGAGAGAGAGGAGGGAGAGAGAAAGAGAAAGAAAGAGAGAAGGAGAAAGAGAGAGAGAAAGAGCGAGGGATGGAGAGAGACAGAGAGAGAAAAGGAGAGAAAGAAAGAAAGAGAGAAAGAGAAAGAGAGAGAGAGAGGAGGGAGAGAGAAAGAGAGTTAAAGAGAAAGAGGGAGAGAAAGAGATAGAGAGAGAGATAGAAAGAGAGCGTGTGTGTGTGTACAAGCATGTCTTTATGTCTTTATTGCCGCAATGCTGCAACAGAGATGAGATTGCCTGATATCCTTACTGAGGTGAGGTCTCTCCTCAAGCAGTTCAACTCATCAGCGTGTATATCAATGGAATGATCGGTGTCGCATGAACTATGGCTTTTCACATTGCATTTCCACCTATCAATAAGTTTACCATAGAAAAGACACTTATGTTTCGCATACGATGAGGTAAAACCTTACTGCACCACCCCCCCCCCCCTCCCCCCCCCCCTTTTCTGAACCATTAAGAATGATTGAAACGGAATAAAAAGATTAAAGATTTAATATTTTTTATTTAATTCACCATCCACCCCACACCTTGTTTTTTTTACCTAACAATTTTCAGTGAAAATGATCGTGAAGAGGTTTAAGCGGAGACACCGGCAAGTAGTGCAGGAAAACAATGAAACGCTCGCTGTGTGGCAGAAGAAACTGTGTGAGGAGGACAGAGTCCACAGCGAAATGATGGCCTACTTGCGAATAACCATCGAGAGAGTTAACGTGAGCGTTCGTTACAATAGTTATCGTGGCGCATGGGCCAGATAATATTAAGGCAGTTAATGTCAGAGTCTAAAGGTGGATACCACATTCCTGCATTTCAACATGAGATAAAAAAAAGGAAAAAAAAAAGCCTTCTGAAGTCAATGAATGATCAAGTTGAGATAAGATATTTTAAGATAAGTTATGGGGTGGGAATTTATGATGACAAAATAACTTCTGTATGACGAGATATGAGAAAGAAAGTGGAAAGGGCATGGGAATAAATTTTATTACTCTCTCCTCTCTCTCATTCTCTAACTCTCTCCCCCTCTCTGTCTCTCTAATTCTCTCCCTTACTATAAATACCATTCACATTATATACCAAAGACCCATACATTTCACTGGCAGGCTGGAATCAAACAAAGCATTTAATAGAACCATGTACTGGAAGCGCAGAAGCAATTTTTTTCCAGCATGGAGGACGAAGCATGACACCCCACACACCCACTAGATATCAAAGAAGCATTCAACCTAAAAAAGTACTGGTACAGATACAATTGTTTCACAGGCATACTGAATATCACAGAAGCATTCAATAGATTCACTCACCCACTGGATATCATAGAGCTATTCAATCGACTCACACACTGGATATCACATAAGCATTAAACTGATCCATCTACTGGTTATCACCGAAGCATTCAACCGACTCACATACTGGATATCACATAAGCATTCAACCGACTCACATATTGGATATCACATAAGCAATAAACTGATCCATCTAATGGATATCACAGAAGCATTCAACCAACTCACATACTGGATATCACAGAAGCATTCAACCGACTCACAAACTGGATATCACAGAATCATTCAACCGACACACCCACTGGATATCACAGAAGAATTCAACCGACTCACATACTGGATATCACAAAGGAATTCAACCGACTCACATAGTGGATACCACAGAAGAATTCAACCGTGACGCTCATTGGAAATCACAGAATAATTCAACCGGCTCACATACTGGATATCACAGAGGAATTCAACCGACTCACATAGTGGATACCACAGAAGAATTCAACCGACACACTCACTGGATATCACAGAATAATTCAACCGACTCACATACTGGATATCACAGAGGAATTCAACCGACTCACATAGTGGATACCACAGAAGAATTCAAGCGACACACTCACTGGATATCACAGAATAATTCAACCGACTCACATTCTGGATATCACAGAAGAATTAATCGACCCACATACTGGATATCACAGAGGAATTCAACCGACTCACATATTGGATACCACAGAAGAATTCAACCGACACTCTCACTGGATATCACAGAATAATTCAACTGACTCACATACTGGATATCACAGAGGAACTCAACCGACTCACATATTTGATACCACAGAAGAATTCAACCGATCCACTCACTGAATATCACAGAAGAATTCGAACGACTCCCATATTGGATATCAAAGAGAAATTCAACGGACTCACATTTTGGATACCACAGAATAATTCAACCGACTTACATACTGGATATCACAGAAGAATTCAACACGACCTCATTGGATATCACAGAAGAATTCAAGCGACACACTCATTGGATATCACAGAAGAATTCAACCGACACACTCACTGGATATCACAGAAGCATTCAACCGACTCACATACTGGATAACACATAAGCAATAAACTTATCCATCTACTGGATATCACAGAAGCATTCAACCAAACTCACATACTGGATATCACATAAGCAATAAACTGATCCATCTACTGGATATCACAGAAGCATTAGACCGACTTACTTACTGGATATCACAGAAGCATTCAACCGACACTCTTAGTGGATATCACAGAAGCATTCAACCGACTTACTTACTGGATATCACATAAGCAATAAACTGATTCATCTACTGGATATCACAGAAGCATTCAACCGACTTACTTACTGGATATCACAGAAGCATTCAACCAACTCACTTACTGGATATCACATAAGCAATAGACTGATTTCATCTACTGGATATCACAGACGCATTTAATAGATTCACTCACCCACTGGATATCATAGAGGTATTCAATCGACTCACATACTGGATATCACATAAGCAATAAACTGATTCATCTACTGGATATCACAGAAGCATTCAACCGACTCACTTACTGGATATCACAGAAGCATTCAACCAACTCACATACTGGATATCACATAAGCAATAAATTGATCCATCTACTGGATATTACAGAAGCATTCAACCGACTCACATACTGGATATCACAGGAACATTAGACTGATCCATCTACTGGATATCACAGAAGCATTCAACCGACACACTCACTGGATATCACAGAAGCATTCAACCGACTCACATACTGGATATCACATAAGCAATAAACTGATCCATCTACTGGATATCACAGAAGCATTCAACCGACACACTCACTGGATATCACAGAAGCATTCAACCGACTCACATACTGGATATCACATAAGCAATAAACTGATCCATCTACTGGATATCACAGAAGCATTCAACCGACTCACATACTGGATATCACATAAGCAATAAATTGATCCATCTATTGGATACCACAGAAGCATTCAACCGACTCAGCTAATGAAAATGAAATAGTTGCTCATCCAATCCAACTACTGTATTACCAAAAGCATTCATCTCAATTGCATTGATTTTACCGGTAGAGCGAATATCACCTACTGAGTATCACATCACGGAAGCGTTCAACCAATATTTGTGTTTAGTTTTCCGGAAAAGGGGAGAGGGGGTCGTGTCATGTTAATGTGGGTGGTTCCTTTTAGGATCTACACAACATTTCCGTTTGTTATTATATATGAGATTTGTCCTTGATTTTAAATAGGATATAGTCTACTTGATGATGGCAGTTGTCATTTCTTGAAAAATTTGACGCTAAATCTTTCAACCAATCTCGCAGGCGGTTGGGTTAAAATGTAAAAAAAAAGGTTTATGGGTCGATCCTTGTAATACCGCATATTCAAAGAAACTTTCATCTGATTTCACACAAAAGATGAAACTTTTCTTTTTAAGATCTTCAAATAATGCTGAAACCTTCTTAGGTCTGAAACAACTATTATCATTCTATCATGTTTGGTGATATTAATTCCGATAGGTCGAGAAAACAGTAATAGTATACATGTACGCGTCTTTTCATATTTCTCCCCTTTAACTTCTCTCTCTTCGTTTTATTCATCCTATCTCATTATCTTTCTCACTCTTTCTCTCTCCCTCCGTCTCACGCACTCGCTCTGTCTTTCTCGATATAGCTTTTATTTGGCCCTCATTCCAGCCGTGTCCATGTTTTCCCCCCGTTGTTTCCAGGACCTCCTGATGCACTGGCAGGAGAAGTACGAGCGAGACCTGACGCAGCTGGTGACCACCATAGAGGAGATGGTGGAGAACCGCCTCCGAGACCAGGATCGGTCAGACTATATCTACAGTGTCATTGCCCGTCACGAGCCTATTGTAATCGATGAAAGGTAAAGTTCCAGGCCTTGCCAAGGCTTGATGTGGTCGCTGTCTTCCTTACCATCATCATCATCATCATGATCACCATCATCATCACCATCATCATCATCATCATCATCATCATCATCATCATCATCATCACCACCACCATCATCCTTATCTGACGATCAGATGAGTAACCAAACAAGCCGAGTTACCATAATGTATTGAAATCATCATTTTTTTAAACATAAGTTATCAACCTGTTTCGATTGCAGTACTCCCACCCACAATGTCCACCTATTGATCGTGGAAAGATCCGAGTCAAACTGTCATGTAATATCATAACTGACGAGAAGTGTGTATTTGGGAGAGGGGGGAGAATGGTAATATTAACAGGCACTTGAGCAGATAACAATCTATGGAAGAAAGTAATTGCAAGTGATACAGTTGCTAATATTTACAAAATCCAAATGAATGGGAAATAATTCTAATGCTCAGATTGCTAATAATGTCGTTTGATCTGGCCGCTGTCACACCCTCTTTTTTCTGTAACTTGAATATTTGCAGACGCCTGAGCGTTCTAGGAGCGCAGAAGCAGCAGAGAAAAGAGCGGGAAAATTTATCATCTGTGAAAATTCAAGCATGGTGGAGAGGAACCATGGTTCGAAAAGAGTTAGGTCCCTTCAACAGGTATTACAAAAGCGGCAAAGCCAAAGGTGCCAAGGCTAAAAAAAAAACAGAGAAGGACAAAAAGAAATAATTACTTGATATGAACGCATGATTGCTAAAGTTTCGTCCATTATCTCCAATATTGATCGAGAAAACGTGTCACGTGAGGTTGTACAGGAACTATACAGCGCGACTCATACAGTCAAGAGTTAAAGAAAAAAAATGCAAGGAAGAAGATGAAAGGTTGCAAATTTTCATCAACTTTCCGGCCCTCGTGGTAACTCAATGTTTGGTATGGAAGAATATGAAAGAGAAACAGAAGTTAAGAATCTCTACTCAATGTTGGTCCCATATTGACTCGCTGCTTGGTAGTTTCCAGGCAGAGCGGCAGAGCGGACGATTTAGTGATGCTGTTTGACAGGAACAGGTAGTTTTTGTTGAAAAGTGTCTTAGACAAATTTGCCTTGTCGTTTTTCTTTTTCTGTGTGCCCATCTCACTACTTGGGGTCTATCTGGTGTGTACCGGTACTCACAGGAGAGCAGCGTCAGGAAGTTGTCAGCTTGGCCCATTCACCAACACAATACATGAGTTGAAAACGAAGGCTTGCAGCATTAACATTTTGTTCATCACATATTTGACACGAATAGCAGGATATCCACTTCTATAAAATTAAATTGTATGATAGATTACATGATAAAATATATCATCAGTTTAAGGTATGGCAGCCTCTAGAAATAATCACCAAAATACATGAAAAATACATCAGGACTTAAAACGGATATTAAAGAAATTAAGTATTAAACATTGAAGGAACTTCGTTTCAAATATCAAGTTTCTCAGTACATACAGTAAGAATAAGACAAAACATTTCAGAAACATTTTCATTCATCATTTCCTTTTACATCAAATGAGAGAACAAAATTAATTTTGACATACTATAATACTAAGAATGATAAAATAATTTGAAACTACAAATATACATACAAAAACAATTTAAAAGCTTAGCAACGTTATAAAAATTCATCTCTCCCCCCCTCTCTCTCTCTCTCTCTCTCTCTCTCTCTCTCTCTCTCTCTCTCTCTCTCTCTCTCTCTCAACATTATTTTAATCATCACCAGCCGCAGATTTTTAACATCCACACCATACACAGCTTTTGCACTAACGTCTTCCCCTAGAAAAAATAATTCATTCAGTTTGACGTTTTCACACATCATGTTAACACAATAAGCTCGTTAGGTTTGACAGCACACCACACTCATTACAAACGCTTAATCAGGAAGTCAAGGGGAGCTGCATGTGCAGGGAAATTGAGAAAAATTGATGTGCAAATATTTACGCATCTTTTGACTTTGAAAGCAAGAAATGCTTAAAAAGTGGCTACATTTTTTCTTACTTATTTCTATTTCTTACAAGAACTTGCCCATTTCTTTAACTTAAGTTTAAAGTTGTTATTTTTGTTTGCTTGTTTTTTTTTTTTTTATTTTGTGTGTGTGATTTTCTTTTCTATTCTTTTCTTTTTTTAATCTAGTTTTGTTTCCAAAGTTGAATGTACGCCAAATACAAATAAAAAAAAAATTGAAAAAATGGCCTGTAGTTGTAACTCGAGCTAGGCTAGAGAATCGTGATCGGTTCTGTATGTACATGACTTTGTTCCTAAAACAATGATGGTAAAGCTAAAGAAACAAATTTCATCTCTTACTTAGCCTTAAGCATACTCATCATTAAAAATATAAGATACTCACATCAACCGCATTCTGTGTTTGTTATTTAAGAAAAAATTTTTCGTGATGTAAATGTGAGCAGCTGGAAATGTTTTAACTTGTTGATATTGTTGAGCGCATGTTGAACTTCACCATACAATGCCTGTATGCGGAGCCAAGATAACCGAAACGGCTCAAGTTAGCCATGAACTATATTATTTAAATGAAATTCATTCCGTTTAAACCATGTTTTGACTCTGGCCCAGACTTATTTCCATCCGAGTTCTTAGAAAAACCTAGAACGGATTCACTTTTTGAATCCCGTACTCTTCCACAAGTATAGAATAGATCCCGATCAAACTGATACCCCGCAAATATGACCCACTCTTTTCCCATGCCTGCAACCCGATTTTCAAGATTTCGTTTTGAGATTTTAGAAGTCTCGCAAGCGAAACAGCCGTTCCAGTGGACGACTTTGAACATCCTCAAGAAAGAACGATGTATCGCAGCTCAAACCTCCAAGCCTCAAGAATGGCTCGAACAGTTATCCGTAATGGGGCGGCAGCCACTTTTTGTTAAGAGCCAGATAATCTGGATGTGTCTATCTAACCGTTAATAGACGATTGCTCTGAAACGAAGAGTCGGAGTATACATTTCCTTGTCCCTAAGAAATTTTAAATTGTTTGCAAAAGTCGAAAAAAAAAATTCATGATTTGTATTGATAGCTTTTCTGCAAGTGCAATAGAAATTTTACAAAACAAAAAACAAAAGTCAAAAAGTGTAAGTATTCTTTAAATTTAATCAAATTATTCCCATCCTAGGCAACCCTCTCATATGTAGTTATTAATTATAACGAGAGCGAGAAGCTCACATAGACAGCCTTGCTAAGGGACATTCCTATTCTATCTACACATCAACAACATAGTTTTAAGCCCATGTTGTGGTTAGGCTTGTAAAACCCTTTCAATCCATAAACCGTAAAGACAGTCTTGTCAAGGGATATTCCTATTCCATCTACACCATAGTCTAAGCTGTAATATTACCACTGGTGGTAAACTGAGCTTGTGTCAACCTTTTAATCCATCAACCGTAAAGATAGTCCTGTTAAGGGATATTCCATCTGCAGCGTCGTTTAAGGGTGGTGGGATCTAAAACTTATAATCAATACAATGTTTTTTTTACACCAGGCATACACGCTGGAATGCTGAACCTGCAGGAAATTATCACAAGGTCCATTTTATTCATCTGAACCAATAGTGAACAAATTTAGACTGCCTACACCAACGTTTCCTCAGGATCTATAGACCTAAAAGAGGTTTTAATGCATCTTATTCTTGATCACTCTAGACAAGGCAAATTCCCTTTTCTTCTTTTAGCGATAACAAATATTCCATAGGGTCTGCATGATATTTTGACAGTATAGGTCCTGAGTACACAAACCATACTTTGCAATTAATATTGGCTTGATATATTTATCACAGTCTAGATTGGAATTCATACAATATGCATACTTATTTTTTGCTTTTGCTAATGATATCCTTGTGTCTCATTGGTACAAATGTATTCTAGTATTATAGTATTTTTACCTTTGTGGATATGCAATATATTTTTTTGAAAGAACGTCAACAAACGCAGTATTTGTAGCAAAATTCCAAGATGTTGGCAAATGTTATGGCAAAGCTGTGCTAATTTTCAATTTTAAAATTGCAAAAAAAAAAAATGTAGACGACAGACCAAATCAGTAGTGTTATGATGGGAATAAAACTGGGTCCTAGCTATGCGCTCATCTTGAGATCGAAATTCAAAAAACAGTTATCAACGTCCTCAGCCAGAATATTTTTCATTGCTACACTAAGATCCTATTGGCAGTTTACTACCTTGTCGAATGAGCAATTCAACAGCTAAAATGACTTTGTAAAAGTTAAATAATTTCACTTATCCAATCTTTCCTCTTAAAAATCGCTTCAACTTGGGGAAACTTTCTAGACACCAAGATTACTTTCAGGAGCAGTTCGCTCTACAAGCCTACAGAGGGTCACTTCTAGTTCCTACTGAATAAACACTCCTTCCCGTCCTGTGTCACGTGACGGAAAAAATAACAAAATTTCTTTTTTACATTTTAAGCAGGGCCACCTGGATATTGGCCTTCTTCTCAGTAGCCACTAGTTCAGGAATTTTTCCGAAATTTGGCTTCTTACAAATGATTGAAAAACATAATATGAACAAATAAAGAAAAACACAGGATGTTTAATTAAAAGTTGGATATGAATTTATTGAATTTGAAGACAAAAAGTGTAACGAATGATAAGATGACCCATTGAGTCTGCTCCTCTCTTCTTACACTTTAATATATACATACATGTATACAATATGTCCTTTAGAACTAAAACATCCTGATACATATTTCTTCACATTCTTCACAAAATCTTGATAAAATCAATAAATCATTAAAAATTATACAAAAACATCAATATCACTTTTTCTATTATGATGTAAGTATTAATTCAATTCCTTAAACATTTCACACTCATTAAAACAAATCATACCAATCTATTGTGCACAATGGGAAAAAAGTTTATTCAAACACTATCACAGTAACCAGAGTATACACAGAGAGAGCAATGAGTCTGAACTTCCTCGTCTGCTGATAAAAACTTGCCTACAGAAGAGAAAGTCTTCATAAAAAAGTTTGTTATTCAACAAACTAAATAACAAAAACTGATAGTCAAAGAAATGTTTGGTCTTTGACTTTTATAAATGTCAATTATGATCCATATTGAGTGGTCTTACACGTTTTGACTACAGAATTTCACTTCGTCTTACTTTCCTAAAACTATCTACAGGTATTCAAAGATCAACAAATAAAAGCAATTTTTCGTTCTGAAGACAAATTTATAACTGATAGACTGCACTTTAGACTGTTAATGTTAAAATATTTACACAAGAAAAAAAATTCTAAGGGTGGAAGAAAGATTTATGAAGTTTCTCTCAGAAGTACATTCTGCACGTTGATTTTAACTTTCTCTGCTGCGAGAAAGTGATGCTATCTGCATGTCTCTTGAAGTGAGACCTCACTTGCTCTTCAAGTCGTCCTCTAGCTCCTGCTTCTTCATCAATTCCCAGTACAGTCCACGCCTAGAGTACAGCTCAGAGTGAGACCCTACCTAGAAGCAAGAATGTGGGCGTGAAAAAAATAACTACGAGGGCAGGCTGATAATTAAGTTCCGTTTAATCATAACTTTTTAATTTTTCACAGCATATACATAAACAATACGTCAAACGAAAGCTTAATATCTCAGCTACATACTTAGCACTCTATTTTTCGATGTAGTCACCGTCGCGATCAACACACCGCCTCCAACGTTTCACTAGTTGGCTCACGCCGCCAGCGAAGAATTCAGACGGCTGTCCACGGCACCATCTGCGATAACTTCCTCATCATTGTCATAGTGATGGCCCTTCAGGTACTTCTTGAGTTGGGGAAACAAATAATAGTCAGAGGGGGCAAGATCGGGGCTGTATGCAGGGTGAGGTAGGGTCGTAAGTTCCAGCTGCCTTAAGGCGTCCTGAGTTTGGCGACTGGTGTGCGGGCGCGCATTGTCGTGTTGCAGGATTGAGTCCTTATCACGCCGAATACGTCTGAGTCGGAGTTTGAGAGCTCGGAGTGTTGAAATATATCGCTCAGAGTTCACAGTTTGCCCTTGCTCCAGAAATTCCATGTGGACCACTCCCTCCATGTCCCAGAAAACGGTGAACAAGACCTTTCTTGCAGAGGCAACAACCTTGAACTTCCTTGGACTTGGAGAAGTTTTGTGCCTATACTCCATCGATTGGGCTTTACATTCTGGATCGTAGTGGTGGACCCAGGATTCGTCTCCAGTCACAATGCGTTGCAGAAATGCTTCTCCTTCTGCATTGTAACGCTCTAAGAGTTGAGTACACATGTCCTTTCTCTGCGCTTTCATCTCTACAGTGAGCTGTCTTGGGACCCAACGGGGAGAGACTTTTCGGTAACCCAGTACAGTTGTGGCGATATGGTGCACTCGTTCTTTCGAAATGCCTACTTCATCTGCAATTTCCTTTTGTTTGACCCTTCGATTAGCTCTAATCATGCAGTCAACTTTCTCTCGATGAGCCGTGTCCGATGCGGAAAGGGGCCTACCCGAACGCTTTCGATCACGCAGAATTGTCTCTCTGGGGTCTTCCCCTTTAAAAATCCTCACCCATTTGCGAACTGCACAGTCTGAAATGCACATTTCACCATAAACTGTCTTCATTCTTGCATGAATGTTTGCAGCAGAACATCCCTCAGCTGCCAAAAACTCGATAACAGAGCGCTGTTTGATGAGAAGGTCATTGGAAGTCGCCATTGTCTCATAAACATGGCTACCACATCATGTGTTGCGCGTCACTGCATTATGAGCACGAATGACGTCACACAAACTTGTTGTTATAGTTAAGTCTAGAAAAATGGTTCGGGAGTATATGTATGAAATTTTAGGTCGATGTGACGAAAATTGACCTAGTTATTAGCAAACGGAACTTAATTATCAGCCTGCCCTCGTATTTCATAATAATAATAATAAAAAGTAGTAGTAGTAGTAGTAGTAGTAGTAGTAGTAGTAGTAGTAGTAGTAGTAGTAGTAGTAGTAGTAGTAGTAGTAGTAGTAGTAATAGTGTAGGTAGTGGTAGTGGAAGTAGAAGTAGTGGTAGTAGTGGTAGTAGTAGTAGTAGTAGTAGTAGTAGTAGTAGTAGTAGTAGTAGTAGTAGTAGTAGTAGTAGTAGTAGTAGTAGTAGTAGTAGTAGTAGTAGTGGTAGTGGTAGTAGTGGTAGTGGTAGTGGTAGTAGTGGCAGTGGTAATGGTAGTAGTGGTAATGGTAGTGGTAGTAGTAGTAGTAGTAGTAGTAGTAGTAGTAGTAGTAGTAGTAGTAGTAGTAGTAGTAGTAGTAGTAGTAGTAGTAGTAGTAGTAGTAGTAGTAGTAGTAGTAGTAGTAGTAGTAGTAGTAGTAGTAGTGGTAGTGGTAGTGGTAGTGGTAGTAGTTGTAGTAGTTGTAGTAGTAGTAGTAGTAGTAGTAGTAGTAGTAGTAGTAGTAGTAGTAGTAGCAGTAGCAGCAGCAGCAGCAGCAGTACCAGTAGCGGTAGTATTAGTAATTATAATGATAATAATCCAAAAAAATTTGTCATTAAAAAAAAAAAACAATCCTAAAAAAAAAATAAAAATAAACACGATTACAATAACAATAGTAATAATAATAATAATAATAATAATAATAATAATAATAATAATAATAATAATAATAATAATAATAATAATAATAATAATAATCATAATAAACACAGTAATAGTATTAAAAATGAAGAAGATGAAAAAAGAAAACCAACCCGAAGAAGGAAGGACAGGCAAAGAAGAGAGAAAACAAAACTAAAATTGCCAATGACCTGTTTCAATCTGCTCTTATGGTTGTTTATATGAAGCAATACATTGCAAAGTAACAATGCTTCTTATATACATATATATATATATATATATATATTTTTTTTTTTTTTTTAATGCATGCTCTTTTTTTACCTTCTAGTGATCATAGATCATTAAGATACGAGGGGTTTTTGACAAAATTCAGCTATTTGTCTTGGAGCATACTTAAAAATCTACCCTTAAAAACCTTTGACGTTCTGCTCATCATATTGTCACATTACAGGCACTGTGCTTATCAAACTGAACTTTACCTTCTTCAAATGATCGGAGATTTTTTTTGTAGATCACAGTATTAAAAAATCAAACTGAAACAGTAATAAAGATTGTTGACCATGAATTTGAATCAACAAAGTTGCTGTTTTTTTTATTCACATTACTGTCCACATTGGTCACCGAGAGTTACCTCCATAATCCTTCCTTTGGAGACTACAGCGATGAAGTCAGCATTCCTGACTGTACTCAGTCTGTGGGCAATCACTAATGTTGTTCTGCCTGCAAATACATTGGAACAATGAAAAAAAAATGAAATAAAAAAAAAAAACGAGAAGAAAGGATGTTTCATTACAAATAAAAGAAAGGTATAAGAAAATGATAACTAATTGAAGAAAACAATAGAGAACTCAGGATATTTCAGCACAAAAAGAAAGATTGATTCCAAAAAAAAAAAAAAACAAGCAAAAAAAGTTAACTATCTAAGTAAAAAAGGCCATAGAAAACAACATACAATTCAGCTCTCAAGAACTTCAAATTTACCACACATACCTGAGAACAAACTATAATGTCGGTTATGGTGAACAACCCTTCTCTCTACCCCAAAAACTGTTTATTGTTTCCTTTTTTGAAAATGCTGAAGTTGTTAAAACTCTAAACTAAGTGAATTTTAATTCAAATATCAAACATCTGCCATTAATTTCAAATCGAATGAAAAAAAAATCTGATGTGACTTTTGCAAACTTGGAGAGTAGACACTGTCTATTTAACTACTCATTTGAGCGGACAGGTAAAGGATAAATGCTAACAAAAAAAAAATGCTGCCTTGTTTCTTTTTCCAGTAGAAAAATCTAATGATAAAATGTTCTAAAAGTTGACCCCAATCCTAACGCTAATTCTCATCAAACTGAGACAAAGCCATTAACATATTGAGTCTCGAACAATTCAGATTAAAACGAAAAAATAGACACAAAAGGTACAGAGAGAAAAATTTGTTGTTCAATTTCTTTTTTTTTTCCTCATTAAAAAAACTGGCAACTCAGTCTAAAGGATGAGGAGCAAGACAAATGAGACTTCATCCTCAAAAGCATCTGATCCAAAGCTGATTCCGGTGTCCGAACTACATACCCAGCAGATATTTTTATTTTTGGTTGATTTCAATTTTAAAATGAACAAATTGTCTTAGCAAGCTGTGACCTTACTCTAATTCTCATATGCTCAAAGGTATGTTATTTTCACTTGTTTTTCTTATGGCCCATTCTAAAGAGTGTGAAGTTGTAGTTTTTACCTCAAAGAAATCTAAGCAAAATATGTGCATGTGGTATTGAAAAAATCTTATGACAATTTCATTCACTATGGCAGAAAAAACACTTGGCTCAGAGAATTAAATACTAAATAAAGCTGTAATCATATGCAATATCCAGAATTGTGTTGCAAATGCACTTACCTTTAACAACTTTGTCAAGAGCCTCTTGCACTAATCTCTCCGATTCTAGATCAAGGGCACTGGGTTTGTAGAATAAGCATTTCATCTTTAGCACATTATTTGACCATAGATATAGATTAGTGAGCTGCAAAGTTACTGTCCTCATAAGAAATACCAAAAGCAGAAATAATAATCTTCAGGCAAGGCACATACAGCTTTCCCTTTTTTTTTTTTTTTTTTTTTTTCCTGAATTATCCTTAAAAAAAAAATTGAATATTTACTACATTGATTAATGTTAAACTAAGATGCAAATGATTTGGTGATTTTCTACATAAGATTGGTTCAAAGTCTGAAATTACTATGCTGAGATGGATTAGTCATTACCGAGTGGAAACAAGTCTAACACTCTATCATCAAATAATTATAACAAATATTATTTTATTCATACCTTGTAGCTTCATCCAAAATAAGAATTGATGGATTTTTAATGAGAGCTCGAGCAATGGCAATACGCTGTTTCTGACCTCCTGACACAGTGACTCCCCGCTCTCCCAGAATAGTGGAATAACCTTTCGGAAAGTGTCGTATAAAAGAATCTGCATTGGCCAGTTTGGCTGCTTCTATAACCTAGTTTGGAGGGAAAAGAAAGTTTGTTGCTTCATGTAGGATAATTTCCATCCAAAACATTCTCTTATAACTCTGACCAGTAAATAACAGCCTCTGATATGTTCACATACTCTTTGCGCAGCTTTCAAAGTAAAGAAGTAAAATGTTCACAAAACTCCTCTAATAAAAAATTCATAAAAACACATCAACTTAAATAAAAGACAGTGCAGTGACAGAGAAATCAAGATATTCTGATGCGATCCTCCTCCCAAAGAATAAAAAAAACCAAAAAAAAAAACATAAAATAGTGAAGCTGCACTGAACTTCAAAGTGGTAAGAAAAGAGTCTGTACTATTATCAGCAACGCATCTCTTTATCTCTGAACAATAACCAGTCTATAATTTCTGTCTGTCTGTCTGTCTGTCTGTCTGTCTGTCTGTCTGTCTCTCTCTCTCTCTCTCTCTCTCTCTCTCTCTCTCTCTCTCTCTCTCTCTCTCTCAACCATGTAGAGAAAGCACAGAAAACTATGAATCAAAACTAAAAAATATTGCAAAAATAGGTTTGTGCTGCCAGTCAACAAATCACTAATGTGACACAGCTCACCTCCTGGTCCGATGCATCAGGTCTTCCATAACGAATGTTTTCCATGACTGTGGTAGCAAATAACACTGGCTCCTGAAATCATTACATTTCATCTAAGAATGAGTGAGGAAAGAACCCTGGAAAACTATGAAAAACTGTCATATGATATGTTCTGATATTCCACTCTCTCTTTAGATGTGTGTGTATGTGTGTGAGGAAAAAGAATGCATTGCAATGCTTGCCTCTTGTTCAGAGTAGAGTAAAGAGCTTCTATAAACAGTGCTACTACTTGCCTCTGCCACATTCCCTTAATGAGCTGACCATATTTTAGAAACTCTATATGGATGCCTCATCTAATCATGCTTCCTCAACCAATCTCTAGTTAAAAATATATTATATTTTGTTATGTATAAACAAAGAATAATTATAGGTATTATCATTGCCTTTATATTCATAATTATATAATGTAGCTATTAAAACAAATGAGTTGTCAGTATTTGTAATTTTGGTTCTTTCAGAAAAGTTCAATCATCATGCCAAAAGATGATACTGTTATACACATGATCATACACCATTACAACTTGTAGAGACATTCAAAACAACTGAACCAGTCTTTTTGACACCGCTTTCTTTGATTTGAATCAATTGTAAATGAAAATTTGCAAAATAATCTGTCTCACCATAGAGAAACAAATCTGCAGCTATTACAAATTAAAAAAAAAGTTTTTAAAAACGTTTAAAAGGGTGTAACTATTGGAAGTCTCCTTCTAGCCCTTTTAAATTGTTAACATTTTTGGGCTTCCTACAGAGTCCCAAGTCTCCTTACCTGGTTAATGAAGCCAATAGCCTGACCACGCAGCCACGTTGGGTCAAGATGCCGCAGATCAATGCCATCAAGAGTAATTTTCCCTTGGTTGACATCATAAAAACGCTCTAGCAAAGACGCTACAGTGGACTTGCCTCCTCCACTCAGACCGACTAAAGCCACAACATTGCCACCTGGGACCGTCAGGTTGAAATCTTTTAAAACAAGCTGAATAATGAACAAAAAAGAACAATTTATTAGCTGACAGATTTTCAAGACAAGAGTTATAAGAAGTTAAAGCAATGCGTTAGTCCTCTTTACCCTTACCTTTTTGCGCCATATATGAATCTTTTAAATTCAGTCCAAATGTGTTACTTCATATGACTAATACATGCAACTGAAACAGCATGTAAAGAACATTTATTTATGAAAACTGAAAATAGCTACAAGAAATTAAAAAAACATTAACAAAACTATGTGTCTGTATATTTTTTCTTAGCAAATTAAAAATTCAGAGCGGCTGCTGGAGACCACAAGAATCTTTGAAACCTAAAAGATTTGATCAAATTAAATTGCAATATATCTGTAGCCACTACTGCCGTATACTAACCTGTTTTCGGCTTGGGTAATGGAAGCTAACATTTGAGAATTCTATCTTTCCGACAAGAGAGTGGAAAGGAATTTTCTTTCCTTCGTGGATTGGAATCTTTGGCTGGGTATCAATAAACTGAAAGAATGAGATGTAGATGAAAAAAAATTACATCAATTTTCAATGAAAAAAAGCACTTAAATAACTACTGAATATTTGGAGGCAGTTTATTGAGAGTAATCTAGGTGAAAAAAAAAACCAGAACATTACAGATAAAATATGTATGATTGATCAGAAAATCCTAATAGGTCTGGATTGAGCTAAAAATATCACAAGCAATGGTTGCCAAAAAATAAAAAAAAGCAACAAATAAACAACAAAGAAAACATATACAATCCTTATATAGCTTGCGGAAAAAGATAAAAAAAATGTATCTTTTATGATAAAAAAATGATTAATTTGCAGCATACATGTTCATTTATAGAAACTTCAAATGAGGTGCATGAATTTCACACATAGCGCACGTGCGCACACACACACACACACTCTCTCTCTCTCTCTCTCTCTCTCTCTCTCTCTCTCTCTCTCTCTCTCTCTCTCTCTCTCTCTCTCTCTCTTTTTAGGGTTTAATCACTCTGCCTTCTTTGGAACCTGTTAATCATGAGAAATGAAAATAGTAAAAGATTAAGTTACCTGATAGAAAACAAAATTAAAATCATACCTCAATGTAAAGTAATCTTTATTCCATATTGCAACACATTAAAACCCTGCTAAAATCTCATATTAGTTATATATCGAACTGGAGAAAATTTCTCTTGCACCATGAGTCTTCTGAGCTCAAGAAGCTAATAATGAAAGTTAAACTTTGAAGCTGCATAGAATATGTATTCTCATTTAGCAAGCATAATGGAAAATTCGTACAAGAACTATTTTGATAGCTTAAGAATGATATGAAGCCTGTATTGGAGAAAATGCTAATATTGCAAGTATATTCTTTTATAAAAGAAGCTTGGAGACACTCGCTTAATTTTTCTAGTAAATATCGACCATGATATTGCACACTTTCATTTTTGTTCTATACATGTAAAGTGCACAACTAACATTTCAGATATCAAGAATTTTGGCTCTGAAACTTCTTCAAAAAACGTTATTAATTATGAGAAGGAGACATTTAAAATATGGATAACTTTTGGTGATTCTGTGAACCGCTCAACAGGCAAGAAATCTGTTATGCTCCCATGACAATCAGGTTTATAAAATGAGTCAAAATGACCAAGGAAAAACATAGAAAAGTTAGTTTCAAGATACGTATACTGCTTCATATTTCCCACATATATAAATCAAATTTAAAGAACAGCTATGCCAAAAGACCTAACGCCTGACACAGTATGCATTTCATTATAAATGCCATAAAAAAGCAAAGAAATGATAAGAACATATAAATTCAAAGAAAGGCTGCAAATAAAAATTATGTTAATTACAAATCCTTATATCTTTTTCACGTCCGTTTATAAAAATAGCTTATATTTTAATTGCTTAGTAAGTGATGGCAACACACATTGCATAAAAAACATCACAGAAACCATCTACATGTCGCCTGAATACTCCAAAACTACTATTAATAATTGAATATCAATTTGTTTACATTCATTTGATCTTAAAGTTATACAGAAATTATAAAAAAATAGGACAGGAAATTCACTGGGGCTCCTGGCTTCCACAGGTAAATTTTATTACCTTTGAGCGTAATTTGACCCTGGAGGGCAGCCGCACTAATGGCTTTTCACCTAGAATAAAATGAGTTGTTAGTTCCCGTGAAATCAATGAGTTCTGCTATGCACCTCTTGTTTAATGAAATAAATGCCCTTTTTATAAACTTATCTCAAAGGAACTATACTATATAACATCAACATGTTGATTAATGGCAAAAATGTACCCCAATTGTCACAAAAAATAAACTGAATTATAAAGGTTTATAAAGCTGCTAGTCTTGGATCAGGTATAGCTCCACTCACCTCAAAAACCCTTGCCCCTGCAGTTAGTCCTCTCACCACGTGTCCTAGTAGCAGGGACATTTGGGCCATGGATCTGTGTGAAAGAGACAATACATATCTTCATCATTCTATACATCGTGCTGGATCAAAGCCAGAATAGGACTGAGAAGGAGGGAGAGAGAGAGAGAGAGAGAGAGAGAGAGAGAGAGAGAGAGAGAGAGAGAGAGAGAGAGAGAGAGAGAGAGAGAGAGAGAGAGAGAGAGAGAGAGAGAGAGAGAGAGAGAGAGAGAGAGAGAGAGAGAGAGAGAGAGAGAGAGAGAGAGAGAGAGAGAGAGAGAGAGAGAGAGAGAGAGAGAGACCACCTTAGCAGCTTCATGGCATGGCCCACACTGGCTGAGGACTGTTGGGTAGTGTATACAACCTCCAGGTCTTGTATGGATTATCTAAGGACAGTTAGCTATTGTACGAGTATATGTACAACCTCAGTGTGTTAAAGCAAATATCTGAGGATAACTGGCATCTGCATATAATGTGTTACATTGAAGGTCTGAGGACCTTAACGTGAGGATAGCTTGCATTGATCTAGGAAATAACACTAACAAACTGATGATATAGGACAGTCTTGCCTTTCAACCATCTGTGTTGCAACCAAGAATGAAATTAGATCTCCAGCCTTAAGCTCTTTGTTTGAGATGAGCCAACCTCCAGCAAACAGGGATCCCAATACTATACCTATAAAAGAAAAAGGTAAAATTTAATAGCAAGCTTTGGCTACATACTTCTAGGTAAATATTACTTTTCCATAAATAGAGGTAGAAGAGAAGATAGAAATTTTGGGAACTGTAACTATATAAAGTAGTTACAAAATAATATTCATCATTGGTAATATGTGCTTAAAATATAAAGGAAAATCACACCCCTGCCTCCCCCCCCCCCAAAAAAAAAACAAAAAAAAAAAGCTTCTACAACTTTTTCCAGATGTAAATGAGAATAATCAAACTTATTTGATTTAAAAAACAATAAACCTTGCAAATTAAATCCACACCTTTTTTTATATTTCTTGAAAAATGGTTTTTTGAATTTTAATTTCTTAAATGTTCATTTTCTACCTGTACAAATTTTTTTTCCATCAACTTTTATTTCTGTGATGACACTTACCATTGAGAAATAGGTTGGCCCCTCCCTGGAACAGCCCAATACCAAAGCCAAGGTGAATAAACTTTGTTCTCGACTTGTCAATTTGTTTTGCATACAGCCTGGGTAAAAATTCACAGACAACTATAAAGTAAGGAAATAAAATGTTGAAAGTTCTCCTAAAATCTTTGTAACAAATTCTACAGTAAGTATACACCCGTTCTATTTAAACACCATCACACTTGTCCAAAGATCACATGGAAACTGCCCACTAAAAACACTATATGATGAGGTGAATAAATTTCTTTTAAAAACTTAAGAAGGCAGAGGCACCTTTTAAGTGTAAAATTATCTTCAGAACCTGGAAAAGAGCTCATTTTTTGGATATACATTGCATGCCTGGAGCACAAAAAGTGCGGCCTAATGAATATACACTGTTTCTTCAGAAGAACAGTAAATATTACTCTGTGCATAACAACCAATGAATTGTGGATGTGTTACATACTTCAGCTCTACAAAGACCAGTTAAATGTGAGACATTCAAGCTTCTTACTCATATTCTTTGTTTTCCATGGCAAATGCCCGAACTGTCCTGATGTTCCCCAGAGCTTCGTCAGCAAGTGCAGTGGATCTGGATATCTCCTCCTGCGCATCTCGTGACATTGCCCGCAGCAATGTCCCGAGAGTTGTCCCAATAACGATGAAGATGGGGAGCACACCAATCATTATCATGGTCAGCTTTGGCGAGACCATGAACAGGGATATGATAGATCCTACAGACTGGGAAGGGGGGTCACACATTAATTGACATAGGCCGTACACAACATGGGAAGTTAAGGTCATCTCTCTTTAAATCATGCATGCCAGTCATGGCGTAGCTACCTGAAACGATCATATATCAACCATGGTGTGTTTTCAGCCAGAGATCATAGTTCTACGGAAATTTTGGATCTGACTCTCATCAGTCAGCGATAAACACTTTTGAGGGGAGAATGAGTAGTGACTACTCCAACAGCAAAGACAAGAAATATATCAAGCATAAATACGTAGATTGACACAATGAGCATAACAGTTTTAATGCACTTAAATTAAATATGATAACTTTTAAGGTAGTAAAGGTAAAGGAAAATAAGAAAGTTGATTATTGCTGTAGTGACAGACAGCTGAAACGATTGAATTGTGAAAGAGAAAGAGAGAAATCAAAAGCATTTTTCACAGCCTTTTTTTTACATTCAGATGAAGAATTGCAGGCTAATTGATAACTTCACTTTGAAACAGCCCTTGCTCCAGGCAAATAGAGTGACTAAAATATGAATTTCTAAATCAATATTAGATCATGCTGCAACAAGTTAGAAAAATTTCCCTGCAGGTCCTAATTCTACTTTTTTGAGGCATTTATCCAAACATCCCTCACCATCAAGATGAAACCTTGTAACTCAACTACTAAAAGATTAAAAGAGAATTAAAGCATGCAATGTCAAGCTCAGCTCAATATAACTTTCCCAGTAGTTTAAGGTTTGATAAAAATATCTACTAAGATGCCAACAATTTTTCAAACGCAAGGAAAACATCTCATTCAAATGACAGGGGCTGACAAGCTGTGCTTTGGTACACTTACATGAATTTAAAACTGAAAAAAAAATCAAGATCATAAACAAGATAAATTATGCAAAAGTTGTACAAACTCACTTGGGTTAATGCCTTTAAACCTTGTGATATGGTCATTTTGAAAGAACTTTTGAAATCTTGAACATCAGTGGTCAGCCTGAGGGGTGATAAAGCATACAAAAAGTTTAAAAAAAAAAAAAAAACTATTTTAAGATGTTTTTCAGAGTATTTTGAAACATCAGGCTTAAAAAAAAATACTACTCAGCAAGCATAGTTTCTACTTATCTTTAAAAAAAATGTTTCCTTGTACCTCCTTCTGGTCATAACTGGGATTATAACTGTACTTATGTCTAATGAGGTTTGATACTACCCAAACTCTAAACTCTAGTCTCAAAAGATTTGATACAACCCATAATTGTAATCCTGCAGTTTGACAAAACCTCTATTTCAGTCTCATCAGGTTTGATACAATTCATAACATAATTCTGTCTTGTAACGTTTGACACAACTCACACTTCAGTCTCATCAGGTTTGATACAATTCATAATTGTGTCTTGTAAGGTTTTACACAGCTCACACTTCAGTCTCATCAGGTTTGATACAATCCATAATTCTGTCTTGTAAGGCTTGACGCAACTCACACTTCAGTCTCATCAGGTTTGATACAATTCATAATTCTGTCTTGTAACGTTTGAAACAACTCACACTTCAGTCTCATTAGGTTTCATACAATTCATAAATGTGCCTTGTAAGGTTTGAGACAACTCACACTTCAGTCTCATCAGGTTTGATACAATCCATAATTCTGTCTAGGTTTGACACAAAAAATGCTTCATCTTGTGAGATTTTAAACAAACAATACTCTAATCTAGGGACGATTTACACAAACAATACTTTAATCTTGTGAAGTCTGACACAGCTAATGTTTCAATTCCTTCTCGTCAGGTTTGACATAATCCATATTCCAATGCAGTCAAATTTAATACATCCAAAACAGATTTCGTAAGATGATACAATCCATGCTCCAATCTTGCAAGTTTGATACAACTCATGCTTTAGTCTTATGACGCTTGATACAACCCTTACTTCAATTTTGTTAGATTTAAAAACAATCTTTACTTCAGTTTTGCTTGGAAACCTTTCTAAAACTACAGAAGCAAATGAAGCTACTAATAATTACGCTAAGCATAATCATGACTATTTATACCTGTCCACCAGTTGTCCTGTCTTGTGGTTATCAAAGAATTCAATATCCTGCTGTAACAACGCGTTGAAAAGTCGTTTCCTCAGTCTGCTTGCCATGTTCTCACCGACTATAGCCAGGAGTGTAATGTAACTGAAGGTCAACAAACTCTGTGAGAGATACAAGAAAAGAGTTTCTCTTTGTCCACCTGTTACTAAATTCAAAGATCAGTCAAACCCTTAACCATTTGAAGTGGGTCTTAAAATCACCTTCACAACTTCTAACAATAAAACACTGATATAGCATTAAGTTTACTCTATAACTCAAGAAACCTCAAAGCAAAACATAGTGTGAGCTGAACCAAATTTTATTGATGAGAGAGCCATAACTAGCCATGCATTACGCAGAGGTTAGGATCACTCCTTAGATGTCAAGTGCTAATCTAATGTAGTTTTGGTGAATGTGAAATAGGAACAGGAGTAACTTTATGATCCTTTTAATTTTAAAGTTTCATTTTATGAAAAAGTTTGAAAAAATATTTTCACCACATTAACAAAATGTATAAAATCCGAAAAAATCTTTAATAAAAAGCATATACTTGGGACTTTTCAAAGTACTCCAAAGCACAATATTTTAGTCCCATCTTTTTCATGTGTATTGATAATGTACCTGAAAGCAACTGATGCACTAATTATGATCACTTCTAAGGTACAATTTGCTTCTAATAAAATGCAGATAGGAGTAGTGAATGACAGTGTTATATATTGAGAAATTTGGTATGTTGTTTATCTATTCTATAAATCATAGAGGGCAGTGAAACAAAAAGAGAGGCTGGAATGGATGAAGCTAGGCCTAAGGATCTAAAAAATGCCAATGATTGATTAAAAAATAAAAAGACAAGGACAAGCAATCACAAACACATGTCTAACTTGGAAGACAAATGATATAAAAGGTCTAAATGTCCAAGAAGACGCAAATGGTATAGATGAAGATAGAATTCGCATCTCTCTACAAAACTCAATTCTTTGCCAGATCAAGGTCAGGCATGTTAACAGCAGAGCCATCTGCATCTTATCAAATGAATCTGAGAGAATGACTTTCATGCTGACTTTGAATAGAAAGAGAAGTTTCCCTGACATCGATCAAGTTCATATTCTCACAGAACAAGCCGCAGCAGAATCTTAAAGATACATGTTTGACTGATATTTTTTACAAGTACAACTAATAATTCTCTACTATCAGTATGAACAAGATATTTGTAATGAAGCTATCAAAGTTTTTCTTGTACCGTTTTGTCCTTTAATTTTTTTTCCTTGCATGATTTTATTATTCTATACAGGAATCACTCATTTCCTTTCAAGTCATTTACATACATTTGAAAATGTTTCGAAGACCATAGATTTGAATACTAAGTCATGGACTGGTGTTGCGAAGACCATAGACTTGAATACTAAGTCATGGACTGGTGTTGCGAAGACCATAGACTTGAATACTAAGTCATGGACTGATGTTGTGAAGACCATAGATTTGAATACTAAGTCATGGACTGATGTTGTGAAGACCATAGACTTGAATACTAAGTCATGGACTGATGTTGTGAAGACCATAGACTTGAATACTAAGTCATGGACTAATGTTGTGAAGACCATAGATTTGAATACTAAGTCATGGACTAATGTTGTGAAGACCATAGATTTGAATACTAAGTCATGGACTAATGTTGTGAAGACCATAGATTTGAATACTAAGTCATGGACTAATGTTGTGAAGACCATAGATTTGAATACTAAGTCATGGACTGGTGTTGCGAAGACCATAGATTTGAATACTAAGTCATGGACTGGTGCTGCGAAGACCATAGATTTGAATACTAAGTCATGGACTGGTGTTGCGAAGACCATAGATTTGAATACTAAGTCATGGACTGGTGTTGCAAAGACCATAGATTTGAATACTAAGTCATGGACTGGTGTTGCGAAGACCATAGATTTGAATACTATGTCATGGACTGGTGTTGGGAAGACCATAGATTTGAATACTAAGTCATGGACTGGTGCTGCGAAGACCATAGATTTGAATACTAAGTCATGGACTGGTGTTGCAAAGACCATAGATTTGAATACTAAGTCATGGACTGGTGCTGTGAAGACTATAGATTTGAATACTAAGTCATGGACTAATGTTGTGAAGACCATAGATTTGAATACTAAGTCATGGACTGATGAAGCGAAGATCATAGATCTAAATACTAAGTCATGCATTGATGTTGCGAAGACCATAGATTTGAATACTAAGTCATAGACTGATGTTGCGAAGACCATAGATTTGAATACTAAGTCATGGACTGATGAAGCGAAGATCATAGATCTAAATACTAAGTCATGGACTGATGAAGCGAAGATCATAGATCTAAATATTAAGTCATGCACTGATGTTGCGAAGACCATAGATTTGAATACTAAGTCATAGACTGATGTAACGAAGATAATAGACTTGAATACTAAGTCATGGACTAATGTTGCGAAGATCATGGACTTGAATACTAAGTCATAGACTGATGTAGCAAAGATCATAGATCTAAATACTAAGTCATGGACTGATGAAGCGAAGATCATAGATCTAAATACTAAGTCATGCATTGATGTTGCGAAGACCATAGATTTTAATACTAAGTCATAGACTGATGTAACGAAGATAATAGACTTGAATACTAAGTCATGGACTAATGTTGCGAAGATCATGGACTTGAATACTAAGTCATAGACTGATGTAGCAAAGATCATAGATCTAAATACTAAGTCATGGACTGATGAAGCGAAGATCATAGATCTAAATACTAAGTCATGCATTGATGTTGCGAAGACCATAGATTTTAATACTAAGTCATAGACTGATGTAACGAAGATAATAGACTTGAATACTAAGTCATGGACTGATGTTGTGAAGATCATGGACTTGAATACTAAGTCATAGACTGATGTAGCAAAGATCATAGACTTGAATACTAAGTCATGGACTGATGTTGTGAAGATCATGGACTTGAATACTAAGTCATAGACTGATGTAACGAAGATAATAGACTTGAATACTAAGTCATGGACTGATGTTGTGAAGACCATAGATTTGAATACTAAGTCATGGACTGATGTTGTGAAGACCATAGACTTGAATACTAAGTCATGGACTGGTGTTGCGAAGACCACAGATTTGAATACTAAGTCATGGACTGGTGCTGTGAAGACCATAGATTTGAATACTATGTCATGGACTGGTGTTGCGAAGACCATAGATTTGAATACTAAGTCATGGACTGGTGTTGCGAAGACCATAGATTTGAATACTAAGTCATGGACTGGTGTTGCAAAGACCATAGATTTGAATACTAAGTCATGGACTGGTGCTTTGAAGACTATAGATTTGAATACTAAGTCATGGACTAATGTTGTGAAGACCATAGATTTGAATACTAAGTCATGGACTGATGAAGTGAAGATCATAGATTTGAATACTAAGTCATGGACTGATGTAACGAAGATAATAGACTTGAATACTACGTCATGGACTAATGTTGCGAAGATCATGGACTTGAATACTAAGTCATAGACTGATGTAGCAAAGATCATAGATCTAAATACTAAGTCATGGACTGATGTTGCGAAGACCGTAGATTTTAATACTAAGTCATAGACTCATGTTGCGAAGATCATAGACTTGAATACTAAGTCATGGACTGATGTAGCGAAGATGATAGATCTAAATACTAAGTCATGGACTGATGTTGCTAAGACCATAGATTAGAATACTAAGTCATGGACTGATGTTGCTAAGACCATAGATTAGAATACTAAGTCATGGACTGAGGACACATTTAAATGTTAAACTTGCAAGTATTGATATTACCTGAGCAGCATAGATACAAAGCAGTTTGATTGCTGGTTCTTTAATCTCAGCAATGAAGCTTGTCACTCCAATAGCCATTCCATTAGTAGTGAACATGTTCACAATATTAGTAAGTTCCCCTAGCATCATTGGAATCTTGATGTTCACAAACGCAGCTGCCATGGCAGCCTTGAGGAAAAAAAAAGAAGGAAGTGTGGATATAATAAAAAAAAGACTTATTATGAGGCTCGGATCTAAATAATGTGTTTTCTGGAAACAAATACATGCAGCTTTTAATGCTAAATCTTCAGTAAATAAAAAGGGTTAATCAATATGCTGAGAGGCTAGTCTGATATCTGTAACATTGCATGACTTTTTTCCTTTCTAGTTATTTAATTGTATTATATTTTATGTTTAAGGCTGATCCCACTTGAGATAGATATTGGAAGCCCATCATTTGCATATATATATATGGGAAGCCTTGAAAATCAAATGAACAAATGATAATTCGTGGAACAGGACATTTTGGGATACTGGGAAGATGAGTAATTCAGCTGAATTTGGCCACATATAATTTGACCTGCCATGGAACAAGAGCCTGATTTTTCCTCCACTCTCATCTTTAAGTGTTTATTTATCTTGCAATATTTGCACTTATATGTTTTGCTTATCTGAGCTGAAAAACAATGTTAAAATAGCAGGAACAAACGTTGACTGAAATCTCCTTCATACATGTATATAAATAAGTACACATTCACTATTAAATTTATGGCAACCTAATAAATTTAATAGTGCCACAAGTCCTACTTGTTTGGAAGCAACAAGCTGCATGCTGGTGGATTTAATAACTGATTATAAAGAAAGATTATTCTCTTCAATGTAATGATAATTTTTCCTTTTGTTGAAAATTAATGGACACTTAGGATCTTTACCATCTGATATCAGTACACTGCAATTCTACATTATTTTGTTTTTTTTTACAAATAGGAGAATAGCATACCAGTTCATAGTTCAAAATTACTATTTGTAGACTCTGATTGTAAAAATAATCTGTCATTCACAAATCTCACAATATTCAGAAGTGATAATCAATTCTTTATCAAAATATTATTGCAAAAGAAAAAAAAAAAAAGAATGTTAAGTTCTTTGGTACTTAAAAATAATGCAAATTAAACTTACCATGACAGCTCCTACTAAGAAGAGAATGTCCTGCCACAAGAGTTCAAAAAGCATTCGCCACTGAAAATTAGGAATGTCCTCTTCACTATTTTCATCAAAATGAGCGAGCCTAGAGTTATGATTTGAAGAGCAGAGTGCCACAGGAAATAGTCTTTTAGGATCTACATGAGTTAATCCCGTACCTAAAACAAAAGCCGAAGCTCCTATACTACCTAAAGTCCTGAATCTGAAGTTCGCCTTAAGTACTCTCTGCCTGTGTTGAGCGAGATGAGTCCTTAACAGCTGTTTGCAATGGTAAACAGACCAGCGTATAGAGTCATGTACCGCCACCGGGAATGGGTTATTGCCCAGCAGGTTTTGTGACAAGCAGAACTTTGTACTTTGATTGGACCTGGAAGCAAAAAGTGATTTGGCAGAGAGAATCATTTATTTTGCAGTGGATCTAAGGACTCAAAATTTAACGATTAAAATGATCAGGGCATTCTGGACAAGTCCAAATTTTCAAGTGTCACGTCATGGATAGGTTTATCCAAAGATTGGCAGATTCATTATTATTTCTTTTTTTAAATTTTAATTCAAATCACCAGCACAAAAGTCAAAGCCAACATACTTTAAAGTTTTCTAAAATATTTTGTTTTAGACCAAAAGCATAAACTCACACGAAGTGATTTTTTAATTCTCAGATTGAAGAGTCTCTTAACTTTTTTCTACTGAAAATTAATATATATTTCTTTCAAGTTACATGTATATATATAACTGCACAAAACAAAACAAAAAAGTAGTTTGAAACAAATTCATTTTTAAGCAGACCTGAGATTCAGGAAGGCTCTACAATGGTTATGTTCTTAGTTAGTAAATTGCAGATCTGAGCAGTAATTTTTGTTGTTACTTTTCATTTCATATTTACACAACGTCTATGTTTTTTCCCTATAATCTGAAAAATATGATAAATTATGAGAAATGTGAGTAAAATTTGTTGATCGTCTCAAAATTTGAATTATTGTTCAAAGAAATTTAAGGCACACTTTTATCACTCTTGAACTTTAACATGCTCAACTTTTCTCACCACCTCTGGATTTATCCATGATTTATGAATGAAAATGATTGTTTTCTTATAATTATTATTTTCATACCTAGAGCTACAGATATAGGCCTAATGCAAGATTTATAACTTGTTGTGCAGCTAAAAGAACACTGAAAAAAATTTGCACTATAATTTCATATACTGCCATAATTTAGCCTACTTATGACGACACATGCATGTCATGAATTCTATTGTGTGCCATTATGTAGCCTGCATCTGATTTATAGATTCTTTATTTCATACACGCTTGAAAGGACTTTGAATGTAAGACTTGACATTTTTATGTCCAGTAATTTTCATTTTAAGAATTTAGAAATCTAACCAAGGTTACCTATTTCTTTGACCTCTAATGACTCCTTTCTTATGGTTCCTTCTGGGTGCTCTACTGTATAAAATTTTGGAAGCCTGTAAAGAGCTCTAATTGTAGACCTCGTTGCGACCCATAGGATCAGCAATCTCTGGCTAAATTTGCAAGCTAATAGTTGTAGCTAAAAAAAAGAAGTATACACGTTTTCAGCAATGGCTGGCTTAATATGGCAATAATCAAAATTTTGGTAACCAAAATTTGTGACGATATGACATGATTGACATCTAGGCCTAACTAGATCTAGATCTAGATTCTAGGTGAGCAACACAAAAAAACATTTTTCAATGGCCTCATATTCGAACCATTAGTTTTATTTTATTTATATTTTTTTTTCTTTTGTTGTTGTAACAAAATCCACCATGAACGTCATATAAAATGGGACCAAATAACTCAAGGATTACTGACAACTTTAAAATTGAATTGATGTGGATCTATATCTAATCTTGATTTTAGTTCTAGATCTAGATCTTTTTAGATCAAATCCAGATCTTATCTAGTCTAGTGCAATTAATCGAGTAGTAGAACTCTCTGAATTGTTTAACGTTACATTTATTTAAGTCTCTCTGACTGGTAGATCTAATCATCTCGGACAAATTTACTAGATCTAGATCTAGATCTATCTATTTATGCTACTCACTGCGCTGTAGAATATTTTGATGTAATGCACTGTTTTTTCCATGCACTCTTAAATCCTTTGGTGATGTCCAACGCCTTAGTTCTTTGAAGAACCCCATTTCTTGACAAGATGTGGGAAAGCATTGTTCAGTCCACCATTGATTGTCCTTTTGTTCACATGCAGAATCGGAAGTGAAAGTAGAGCGATAGAGAGATACGGCTAAATCGATCGTATGCCTCTTCGTCTCTAAATACAACAACTAAAAGAGAAAAGGGCATTCAGGTGGCTTTATCTTGACAACTTACATGTATAAACGGTTCATATCCGTAATAAATACCAGACTTCAATCTGATGATCAAACTGAATGAAAAATAACCCAAAATGTAACTTTTTTTGACTATCAAATTCTACTTTCGGTTTCTTCAGTTCAAGGCGATTATGCTTGTTTTAGATACCGGAGAGTGATGTATAATTTCATAACTACCGCTTTTCGGTATCATAACATTTTTACACTTTACTCAGCTGGAACACTAATGCCAGCGTATACAGGAACAACAAGAGGTGTATGGCTATGGGCAGGACTCGGACTTAAAAAAAAAAAGAGAAAATTTCCTTTTTTTTTCATTTCACGGTTTATATATCTACATTATATATATATATATATATATATATATATATATATATATATATATATATATATATATATATATATATATATGTCCTGTTTAGTCTCAGTACGCAAGACTGAAAGTTTTGGTGTTGTTAGATTAAGATCGAAGGCATTTTCTTCATTTTGTTCTGTTTTTGGAAAAGCTACGTCCCCGACAACTTTCTTTTCATGGGCCAAATAAAGATAACTACCGGTATCTTATCTTATTTTATATTTAAATGGTTAGACTTACTGTTTTCGTGGCAATTTTTAAGTAAATTTGTACGTTTCCGTAAGTTGATTCAATGTGCACCTAGTACCTGTATACTGTCATGTGTAATTCAGCTTTATTGTCTTTCTGTTGCAGCCTATAGTTCTAACAAAAATTTGTGGAAGTGAGCGTTTTTGCGATATCAATCAAAATTTCATCTCAGATATGATGAGAACTCAGCAGCCAGATGGCTCAATTGCTAGAGCTTAAGGTCGGTTAACAGTAATGAGGCGTTCGATTCTTGCCTGGACCATTTTAGCCTCTGTTGTAACATGATTTAGGCCAAAACATATTTGATTTTTTAATTACCCAACGTAGACCTATATTTGCACACCTCGTGTTTGAGTCTGAGAACTATGTGCAGCCAAGAATTTAGATATCATGAAGTGTTAGATCAATACAAATTGATTCAAGCTGGACGGCCGCTGTTGATACCAGAATATACATGTAGACTATCACCCGCCTTAAATTTACTCATTGACCAAACAGCTAGGATAAAATGTTATATGGTAGAAAATTTAAGGGCAAAGACACGCAGCAGTTCTTAAGTTCGTCATTAAAGAGTATAAATTGTTATTATAGGCATATATAAATATATATATATATATATATATATATATATATATATATATATATATATATATATATATATATATATTTGAATACCCAAATATTATCTAATACATGTGCATAAGTAGGGTTGAAATTGTTTACATTGCCTCCTATGGGCCTGACTGACCTTGCATCAAAGACAAAACGATTTTGAAGGAAAGTTGCAGTATCAATCAATTACTCAGTTGTTTTTTCCTGTGAGAAAAACGTATACCTTGTGTTATTTTAATGCTCAAAACAAAATATTGATAGAGATATTTAAAGTGCTTCTACATTGATTAAATTTATCAGTACGATATAGATAGTATAACTACTATTTCAAATTATCGATACCGGTAATTTTTATTTTTAATTTCAAATTTACTTAAAGGTAATAATATTGTTCATAATATTATTATCATATTAACAGGATTCAATGACATCACACTATCAAGGAAATGTATTCAACCAATTAAATTGAATATGTATATATATATATATATATATATATATATATATACATATTCAATTTAATATGTATATATATATATATTTATATAACAAAACTCTTTTCAAAGGCTTTGTATGATTGATAGGTAGGTAAAATATTCAAGAAATATATGTTGGAAGGAGACAAAGTTATTATTCTTTTATTTTGAATATTCATTTACTCATTTAAAAAAATGCAATTTTTGATCAAAGAATCCTTGCTGATCTCTTCTAAGTAATCTGGGGTTTGATCAAATTTATTTCTTGGCTTCATAGAAAAGTGAGTAGTACTGGTTGAGTCTTGATAAAACAGAGGTTAACAGATTATAATATTGGTCGAAGACTGATAAAGCAGATGATATATTGGTCTATTCTTGGTAAAAAAAAAGGTAATATAGTGGTCGGATCTTGATAAAACAGATGATATATTGGTCTATTCTTGATAAAACAGGTGATATAGTGGTCGAGTCTTGATAAAAAAGGTGCTATTTTGGTCTAATCTTGATATTACACAAGATATATTGGTCTATTCTTGACAAATAGACGATATATTGGTCTAATCTTGATAAAACAGGTGATAATATTGGTTGAGTCTTTATAAAACATGATATACTAGGCGAGTTTTGATAAAACATGATACATTGGTCGAGTCTTGATAAAACGGATGACATTTTGGTCTATTCTTGATAAAACAGATGGTCGAGTCGTGATAAAGAAGATGATATATTTGTCTAATGTTGATAAAACAAGATATATTGGTCTATTCTTGACAAATAGACGATATAATGGTCTTATCTTGATAAAACAGATGATATTGGTCTTTCCTGATAAAATAGATGATAAATTGGACGAGTTTAGCTTAAACTGATGATACATTGGTCGAGTAACAGTATTATTTATTGAGTGTTGATAAACATAATTGTCCGAGTCAGAGTACATACAGGTATTGAGTATTGATAAAAAGAGTATATATGGACAAACGCAGCGATTTCCGTTGACGAGAAATATCGATCTAAATTTGCTAATATCTGAAAGGAAAGTTATAGATTTATTACAAACGACAATGGCATATGAAAGGGAGTTCTTAAAATTTTCGCTTTGATATGTTTTAGAAGGTTTTAGATTTTTTTTCCATTGCCTGTCAGTCCTTTATTTCTTGAGAGTAAGCATATTTCCATAATTTCATGTTATCAGATGGATCCATCATCATGTAATACTATACTATCCTCATCAATATGAGCACACAATCCTTACTGAAATCACACTAAAGGTTGCTCCAGTTGCTTAAATTACGGCTGACTCAGGATTAGTGATAATAATTATCTGTAACTATTACACGTGTTGCAGGCTATAGATAACTAGAATGAACACAGGTAACAGGAAAATGCCAGTTGTTGCCCTGGTCTACTTTTAAATCTCTAAAGTCTGTTAGTGTGTGTGTGTGTATATATATACGTGTGTGTTTATAGTGAAACATAAGTCGGTTACTGTTTCACTGATATGAAGAAAAAGTTAATTATCTGTGTGCTGTTAGTTCTAGGCTGAAGTAATGCTTAGTAAGTTCTTGGTTGTTATGTGTTTTGTTGTTTTATCAAGTGCGAAATTGTAAGTTGTTTCTTCACCTTTAGCTTATTGAGATATAGAGCTGATCTTATAATTATTATAATCGAGCAAACACAGCAAAGCTATCATGGTGAAGAGGGACCGAGTCGGCCTGGACAGAAACTATTTTGTTTTGCCTCATCCATTTTGGATACTGGCTTTGGGAATTTCTATTCCATTTATTCTGGTAAGTTTCTTTGTTGCATATGATTTGCGAACTTCCATTCCATTTTTCTTGTATTTAGTTTTTTTGTTGCACACGACTTGGGAACTTTCATTCCATTTGTTCTGGTAAGTTTCTTTGCTGCACACGACTTGGGAACTTTCATTCCATTTGTTCTGGTAAGTTTCTTTGCTGCACACGACTTGGGAACTTTCATTCCATTTGTTATGGTAAGTTTCTTTGTTGCACACGACTTGGGAACTTTCATTCCATTTATTCTGGTAAGTTTCTTTGTTGCACACGACTTGGGAACTTTTATTCCATTTCTTATGGTAAGTTTCTTTGTTGCACACGACTTGGGAACTTTCATTCCATTTCTTATGGTAAGTTTCTTTGTTGCACACGACTTGGGAACTTTCATTCCATTTCTTATGGTAAGTTTACTTGTTGCACACGACTTGGGAACTTTTATTCCATTATTTTTTTCTGGTAAGTTTCTCTGTTGCTCATGGTTCGGTTGAAAGGTATAGGTGAGAATTGCAAGTCATACTGGTACTTTGGAGTAATTGCTTAAAATATACCAGCGTCTCACTTTGCTGTGATTTTTTTATTTCAATTTTTTTAAAGAGATGTTTGGTTGCGTTTTTTTAGAAAAAGAAATTAGAATTGGCAACTAGGTCTCAGATCGATATACTTAAATGAGATTATTAAACTAAAATATGGGAAACAATTTAAGTTAATGCGAAAATATCATAGAAGAAAAAAAAAAAAGATTAATTTAGATGGCATAATAAATGTATAAAATACAAGGTTTCTGAAGAATTGAAATTGAAAACTGGAAAAAGTCACATTGTTGGAACAATAGAGCGCATTGATCTATACAAAATACAAGGATCAATCGTCACTGCTATACAATTTATTGGATTGGACTACTTTTTTCTGTATTTCCTTTTCACTCTTCAGGTAACTGCCTTCTTCCCGGGCCAGCTTCCCCCTTCTTTCGGCGTTGTGAAGACAGCATCAAACTATGTATACGACAACTTTCCCTACATCACGTGGTTGACGTAAGTTCTATTTTTGGCTGACACAATTTTAACATAGCACGGGTGAGCTAGGGAAACAGCTTGTCGCCTCAGTCTCGCTGGACCTATTGGTTTGGCGGGGTCTTTCGGTTTGACAAAGTTTATGCTTTTGGCCAGATGGTTTTATTTACAGCAAACATCTTTAGCCTAAAGAATAAATCATTGAAATATGTAAGCTTGAACAAAAATTAAATCTTTCGAATCTTTCTCAGCAGACCAAACTGGAAAGAACATCTTTCTTCCACCCGGATCATTAAAAGATTATGTCTTTTTTTTTTGCATTCCACACATTTCAAGCAATGTCTAGAGCCATTTAATCATTTTCAAAAAATATTGACAATGGAGATTATATGGAAAAATATGTCCTACGAAAGTTGTAGCATACGCCTGTTTAAGGAAACAGCATTAACTACAGTTGGTATTAGAGCTTCAGTCGGCGTATCGCTATCTTATGTGTGTATCGCGGCGCTATTTCTGCGTCTCTTTAAGATAGTCATTCCAGTTTGCTGTCCTAGATTTTGATCTATGAAGAGGCTTAACCTGATACCTGAGTTACATTCTGATGAACCTAGTGAGACAGGGCTTGCTAAATGTCTCACCCAATCAAATTTTCAGATCGACATCCCCTGATTTTGTAGATGGTTCAGAAGCAACTAAATGAGGCTTGAGGAATGAAAAACGGTAGCACATAGGTGTGAGAAGAAAGAGTGTCGCAGTTTTGTGGAACCTATGGTCTATTATGTTTGAAGTTGAGTTAAGTTTACGTTAGATCTCAAGAAAATGAAGTGCCTTTGTCTAGCATGAGAGAAGCCATACAGAACAAGATATATATATATATATATATATATATATATATATATATATATATAAAGAGAGGGAGAGGGAGAAAGAGACAGAGACACACACACACAAACAAACAGGCAGACAGACAGAGACAAAGAGAGAGATACTGAGAGACAGAGAGACATAGACAACGACAGAGAGAGAGAGAGAGAGAGAGAGAGAGAGAGAGAGAGAGAGAGAGAGAGAGAGAGACAGACAGACAGACAGACAGAGAGACAGAGACAGAGACAGAGACAGAGAGAGGGAGAGATATGGAGAGCAAGAGAGAGGAGCCAGAAGAGGAGCTTGACTGAGGAAGAAATAGAAGGATGGAAAAGAAATAAATAGAGAGAGAAAGAGAAACATAGAGGGAAGGAGACAATGGGAGACAATGTGTGGGAAGGTGGGGAGGATGTAGCGAATGAAAAGAAAAAAAATGATAACAGGGGGAGTAAAAGAAAGTTAGGAGAAAGAGAAAAACTTCTTTTTAAATATTCAATTTCTCTGCGAATAACTTTGGTTTTAGAATTTGAACTCCGCAGTTTCCAGCCAAGGACATTAGAAAATCTACCGCCTTTAACCCATTATTTTCACTAAAGTATGTGACCATTTTGTACCTAATGTTATTTTTCATTTACTTCTTTTGATTTAATTCAAATGCTGTAATGTACTTTCAGGGCGGTGGCTATTATCGGGGCCCATACTTTGGAGAGTCTGCTTACCATCAAGCTGTGCTGGTAAGTTCAAACATTAAACGTCTGGGCTTTCTTAGAGGTAGCTTTCTGATTTCACGAATACTTTTTTTTATAAGTTAACAAATCTATGCGGGTAAAACTAAGAATTTTTTTTTAAACTCAAAGCTTTTCACAATGTCTGTTAGGGAAAAGAAGGCATGGTAACTTAAAGACACACAATAATAACTCACTTATCAGAATCAGGAAAAAACACAAGACGGTTCTTTAGCAACAATGGAGAGTAATATAATGCAACTCCCAAAATTAATAAAGATTTATAGTTATTGAGACATAAGTGAAATTTAGCCAAACATTACAAACTTACCAATTCTTAGAAAGTTAAATAAATAACTTCACCAACTTCAATGAAGAGGATCCAGAGTTCTTAAACAACTAACGTAATAAGTTAACGTGATTAGTGAGTGTACAATAGAGTCAGAATCCTGTAATTGTTCGTGACAACGAAGCGAGTCTAGGAAGAGGGTACCGGGGAAAACACTTTCAAACTAATCAGGCACGTGCATGAGTAGAGTTGGTGCCTGGGAGTAGGGGCACGCGGTGCAGTGTGCAGATAGCGCACGACAATGTTCGAAATCACTTCTATCGTTATCACCTTCCTAATCATAACCACCATCATCGTTCTACACATTCCAGTTAGCATCGGCATCAATATTATCATCATCGTCATCATAATCATTATCATCATGATCATCACCATCGTCCACGCTGATATCGTTAATACCAATCTCATATCATAATTACTGCCATAATCGTCATTAGTCAGATTATCATCATCATCATCATCATCATCAACGCTGATATCGTTAATACCAATCTCATATCATCATTACTGCCATAATCGTCATTAGTCAGATTATCATCATCATGATCATCATTATCTTCATCACCATCATCATCACTGCCATTGTCATTGTTACTAGTATCTACAGTACTGCCAAATTTATACTAATATAATCATAAACACTACTACCACCCTCATTACATCGACAATCTTTTAAACTATTATCATCATCATTACTATAATTACAGTTATTATCATTATCGTCAAAACCATTGCCATTATCTTCACTTCCACCATCCTCACGTCTATTTTCATATCACCACCTTCATCGTCGTCATCATCACCATTATCATATAATTACATCCTGTCCATCAGTATAATTACTGCCAAGGTCATCATCATTATTATTGCTACCATCATCATTCTTGCTGCATTATCAGCATCTTTGGTTTGTGGGTATGAGAAAATATTACTTCCATAAGCATTTAACCCACACATACATATCCCCCTTCCCTTCCACGTCTTTTCGCCATTTTTCAGCGATGCAGGTATGACGACAGCGGCCACATTAAAGTGGACCATATCGACCTTCTTGTTTGGCTTCACTTCCGTCCTACTGCGGCTGAGACCTTATCTACAGAAAGCTAAAAGATCGCAATTTTAATGGCTTTTTAGCTCGCGGGAATCTCCGTCGCAGTTGTTGTTGTTAGGACCCGCAGCCCGCGAGGCATTATTGTTCTATTTTGTCATAAAAATATTGAAGTTAACTTTTTTATATGAATGTATTATTATTTTAATAAAGTTGGTTATCGACGACCCCCTAAGCTGTTTTATTCCTTCCTCTTTGCTCTTCTTAATCAATTGAACTGAAAGATACAATGTTTGAAAATAGTTCTGGAATTGCAGGAAAAGGCAAAAAAACACTTTCTGTAATTTTTTAATCCTTAAAACCGCTGAAGAATCTTGTATTGATAAAACGTGCTATGATGAAACGAGAAGTAAATGGAGAAATTTTTCTTTTGGTATTGAATACAATTTCCCAACTAAGCTCTCCATTTGCCTTTGCTCTTATGGCTTTTTTTTAGTATTTATATGACTGTTTTTCTTAAAGTATATTAAATTTTTTTTACCGATACTGTTGAGACTGCTGTTGATTTTTGCGGTTGTTTTTGTTATTATTTTTGTTCTTTATATTGTTGGGTTCGTTGTTGCTTTTATTTTTTTATTCATGATATTGTTGAATTGTTTGTTGCTATTATTTTCTTGTCATTTTTTTTTTTGCGTTTATTTATGACATCCATTTTTTGTGTTGTTGATACTGTTGCGGCAGCTCTTGCCATTAATTTGTTGCAGACATTTTGCTATTGCTGTCGCTATATTTTTGTGCCGATGTTGTTGTGACCTCTGTTGCTATTAATTATTTGTTATTGATGTTGTTGCTTTATTTTTGTTATTGATATTGTTACGAATGTTACTTTTTTTTGTATTTGTAGGCGCGTACATGGCAACTTTAAGTCGACTGACAGTTTTATCTCCGGACAACTTTTGTTACACAAGGCTCACAGCGACAGCCAGGCAACAGTAGGCTCATTAGACGCCATTGACTTGGACAAAATGTTTGTTGTCTGCGCTCTTGTGATCGCACTAAGAATGAAGAAAAAGACAAAGCGATTTTGGGTTCATTAATTAACTAGTCAGTTTGGTATATTGCATGTAGATTTGAGAGCATACCCTTTCAAATATTTTTACTATTATCTTTTGAGGTCGGACAGTTGTAAAACAATATATTTTTTTTCTCTGTTGTCCAGACTTTTGAGCTGTGTTAAAAAAAAAAAATTATATGAGGAATGGCGGACATTAGTCGAGCAGGAGATAGTTTGCTTGCCTGTGCGCGCCTTGTGTCAGTTTGGTGTGTAACACAGAAGATTTGAGCTAAAGTGCGTTGCTGCTAAGTTGTGACAAAACCAAGGATTACTTTATTTTGGATAAAATATAAACTTCACATTGGCCAGGAACTTGGGTCTCTTCTGCGCACGGTGCATATTTATTTCATCCTTTACACATAAGCGACCAAACAGTTGCACATTTAAAGTTGCTCTCTGCGCCAAGCGAAAGTTGTTGACCTAATAATATATTGTGATGCAGTTACAGACGTTCTAATAGATTTAAAAAACAACAACAACCTGGAACAGGTAGAAAAATAATGGGAAAAAGATAGAAAATAAAAAAAAAATTATAGCAAGGAGAACGATTGTGGTGTTCAGAGCGTGTCTTCCAAACAAGCATTACTGTCATATATGCAAGCCTAATTCTAAGTTTGGAACACCTTTAACGATAATTATCTACATGCAGAAAACACGTTTGTTTAGATTAAACTTTTGGCGACTTAAAATAATGTCTAGATGTTATTTCAGGTCCAAATGCTACTCTTTAAAGCACTTGATATTTTGTCCATCAAGAGAAAAACTTGAGCACACGAACGGATAATCTGCATCATTTTTGCTCTAAATACAATGAAAATATTTATTATTCTACAAAATAAAGGGAAATAACAAATTCCGCTCATTCATACTCTAATCAGACAATGCTCTTTTCAAATATGCTTTAAGTTGCTTTTCCCTTGAGATCAAAAGCTGCTCTGATAGGGTCTCTTGAAAATGATGGGAGCCGATCTCAATTTTTTTTTCTAATTTTTAAAAAATTAATTTTGATCTTGTTAATGAAAGATAGAGGTAGCTTAGTATTGTGACAGCACGATAGTTAGGCCTATCTGATGTGTATATAAGGGCTTGTTTTATATATCGGTTTCATGATACCAAAGGTCTAATCCTTGTTGCTTGACCAATTTGTGAAACAAACATTTTTTTTTTTTAATTTTTTTGGTTTATTTAATTCAAATCATCTTGCTAGTGTGACCTTGCTAAGATATCTGATTTCTTTTCCAGAGGGCTATCTGGTGCAAAGATTTCTTTCTTTTTTTCTCTTTTTTTTTTTGAATTTTGCGCTGAATGATTTTTTCGAATTCCCGAAGTAAAATAATGCAAGGTCATCCTCAAACTTGAACAGGTTTTTTTTTCACCGTATCTTTCTTAGCGACTTGAATTCAGATATGAATTAAAGCCTCTGATTGCTTGTAAATCGAAATATTTTGTTGTTCAAGTGAGAGTCCGGGAACCATGTTGATGATGGTATTTGTAGCACCTGTGTCTATTTTGGAGCCTTTATAAATTTTTTTCATTAGTCCAACGATCTAGTCTGGTCTCTACTGCACTCTTCTCACGTACAGCTTAAGGCTTTGCTTGATTATCAATCCACAGTTCAGGTTTAGCAATGTTTGTAAATTGATATTGAGAGGTGTACGTCTGAGTAAAACAGACTATAAGTTTCAACCTATACAGGTGCTGAGAAAAGCAAAAAGTTAATGTTGAACCTATGTTACAAATGGGTTATTTCTTATAAAAGAAGATGTCCAAAATCAGAACAGAATTTCCCTCACTTGTTTTACAAATAGGTTATTTCTTATAAATGAAGATATCCAAGATGAGAACAGAAGTTCCCTCACTTGTTCAATGGGTAAGCGTCGAGATCTCCCTTATCTGGCTTAGAGTCAGTAAACCATTCGTTTGGCTTAGAGTCAGTTATTCATTCGTTTGGCTTAGAGTCAGTAAACCATTTGTTTGGCTTAGAGTCATTAAACCATTCTTTTGACTTAGAGTCAGTAAACCATTCGTTTGGCTTAGAGTCAGTAAACCATTCTTTTGGCTTCGAGTCAGTAAACCATTCGTTTGACTTAAAGTGAGTAAACCATTCGTTTGGCTCAGAGTCAGTAAACCATTCTTTAGGACAAGGGTCGGTGTTCACTTCCGATGATCGGTGTCAAGTTTTTTTTTTACTTTTTCTACCGTTGCAATCTCCCAATAGTCCACAGATGTCAAGCTTTAATAAAACCAATAATTTACTTCGAAAATCGTCTAGACTGAACAACAACCATGCAGCGATTCTTTTAGAGGTAAATAAACAAAGACGAGGACCTTTTCAGCAGCCGTAGTAAAGTCTGGTTTTCTTTTCCAAAGCTGTACACCCACACTTATTGTTAACCCAAAGGTTCCGGGTGCTATGAATTTCTTTTTCTCCTTTTTTATTTTTGACAATTTCACCCTTAGCTCTTCAAAAGCGGATTTTTTTTAACTTTTTTTTTTTTGTTTAAAGAGAAGAGAAATTTCATCACTAATATTTCATCAACTTGTTCTCAGAAGCTCAAGTTGTTTACAGGTTGCTCGGTGTTCCAGTCGTAAAGCCCTCTGTGGTGCATGCGCTCCAGTTCTATGGTTTGTAGAATCTGCTCTTAGTCTTTGAGGAGCCGGTGGATCAAGTTTTCAGGATCCTTTCTTGGCTATTCCGAAATGCCCGTGAACAAATAAAGATTGTCTTGTATTGACTTGGTTTGACATCTCTGACGCGTTTTCAAGTCGATTGTCTGCCTCGCTTTGTCCCTTATGCTGGTCGTTATTTCTCTCACTGCATGCTGGCTTGCCCGCAACTCAGTCTTCATGGACCCTTAATGTTTTGTAGAAGATTTAGATGTTGTCTTCTGTATTATCAATATTCTAATTTAGAGTCTGCAAACCTCGGGATTTCTTTTTCAAGGATGCAGATGCGTTGGCACCTCTGGTTCAGCTTGTCTTCAGCATCTTATGGTACTGTTTATGAACCCAGGTAAGCCCAAAATCTGAGAGCTAGGAAAGCGAGTTACTGTCTGGTTCACTATTAACCGAGTTGCTGTCTGGTTCACTATTAACCGAGTTGCTGTCTGGTTCACTATTAACTGTCTGGTTCACTATTAACTGTCTAGTTCATTATTAACCGAGTTGCTGTCTGGTTCACTATTAACTGTCTGGTTCACTATTAACCGAGTTGCTGTCTGGTTCACTATTAACTGTCTGGTTCACTATTAACCGAGTTGGTGTCTGGTTCATTATTAACTGTCTGGTTCACTATTAACCGAGTTGCTGTCTGGTTCACTATTAACCGAGTTGCTGTCTGGTTCACTATTAACCGAGTTGCTGTCTGGTTCACTATTAACTGTCTAGTTCACTATTAACCTAGTTGCTGTCTGGTTCACTATTGACTGTCTGGTTCACTATTAACTAACTGTATGGTTCACTATTAACTGTCTGGTTCACTATTAACCGAGTTGCTGTCTGGTTCACTATTAACTGTCTGGTTCACTATTAAATGTCTGGTTCACTATTAACTGTCTGGTTCACTATTAACCGAGTTGCTGTCTGGTTCACTATTAACTGTCTGGTTCACTATTACCCGAGTTACTGCCTGGTTCACCATTATCACAAGCGTCGCAAATAAATCACGGTGCAATGAAGTCACGTCATGAGCTGCGGAGAAAAGGGGCGATCGGAAGCCGGTAACCTTTGTCTTGTCGTGACGTCACGAGCTCTGCTGTGTTGTTTCAACAACTGCCGAGGCAGGCGTTCTCTTAGTGATCCTGCTAAGATGTCCCGTCTGCGGCGTTTGTCCTTTTAATTTTTTTTTTTAAGAATTTGTATCATTGGCCTGGGAAAAGCTTGTTGTTTTTCTCGTGATTGATGGTTTAATCAATTATCGTAGTCATAAGTGTATTAAAGCGTACCAAGGCCTACTTAAAAGTGTTGGTAATTATGCAGCTAATCCGAAGAGCTCAACAAGCCTAGCAAGTTATGGAATAAAAAACCTTACACTGCTATCATTGTTGAAAAGATATATGAAGTAAGTTGATCTTTAGGCCTCAAAATCCACCAGACATTTTGATCAGTCCGTCGATCTGGGTGTGCACAAAGTAAGCAAAGAGCAGAGATGTTTGTTGATCCAGCTCTCATCAGATGGTCTAGCCCCTAAATAGCGTAGTGCATTTAGATTTGCGGATACTTCATTAGTGTCTCTGCTTTAGGTATGTAATTATATTAAACCTGGTAGGTTAGCAATTTCAATTGCAACTTTTCAGGATATTTACAAAGCATTGGTTTTTGGGTGTTAAGCTAAATTGTCATGTTACTAAGGATGCCCTAATTATATAGTTACATTAATAAGCCACGCCCATAACATATAGCAAAACAGCGCTTGACGAATAAATATGGAGTTTGTATCATTGCTTTAAACATTATTTGGACTAACTGGGATAGTTGTGGGTTTTTTTTTTTTTTTGATTTTTGGAGGGGGGAGGGGGGTGGGTTATTGTTCAGATATGATATTTTACGGATGAAGGTTAAAAATATATCAAAATTTTATTTTTTGTGCTTTTATTTTGGGATGAGTTGTCCAAATATCCTTGCTTATTATATTATTTCCTTTTAAATTGTAAATTTATTATTACATACCTTCACATCGAATTAACTGATCTTCTTGACAGGCTGTATGAACCGATGCCACTTACATGATGTTTAACGACTGAAGAGCTCAGCTTTATTTCATATAATTTAGGTACCATCAGTCATATCGCTGTAAACATTGACACTGACTCTTAATCAAGTCTGCATGGTTTGTTAAGATGTACTACACAAGAATTTGTCGACTAAATCTGTTGAAATTTAACATCTCTGCCTTCCCTGAGATCTTTTTTTATTTTTTTTTTCGTACCTTCTTTCACCTTTCATAGGCTATGAAACGGCGATTACTCTCATTACAGATGTTTCTGCCGGTATGATTATTATGAACCTAAATCTTCCCACATATCTAAAAAGAAACGGTGAGTCGCTCAACATCTCGGGTTGCACAGTTCATAGCAATGAAAAATGTCACGTCAATAAGATCGTGTGTTTACAGGTCATCCTGACATAGTGATGTGGCTTCCCCACCCCTATGTTTGTCGTTGTTTGATAACGCCTTAACCCGTGTCTTTAAAAGCGACCAAAAAGGGCATTAACTATTATCATTTTGTTATCACTATTTGTTCGGATTCCGTGCAATCTCTCATATTATGAAAGCCAGAACTGAGAGAAAAAAAAACTGTCAATGTTGATAGCAGAGATTCTGTATGATACAAGTTAATGCCCGCTATTTTTCACTGAATTTTTTTTTTCTGATTCTCGAGTATTCTCCAGGATTAGACATTGTATCTGTAGGAGAGGTTTGTGAATCATTTGAGCCAAAAGGCAGTTGTTCTAATGAACCGTTGTCTCTGTCAGGGTCTTACAAGGTGATAAGAACACTGAAAGCAAAATGATTAGCTGATTATAGCGACTTATATCTGAGGCAGTATGCAAGTATAAATTAGCTATTTCGAATAGAGGCAAAAATCATGATATCACATCACCCTTTGCGCTACTTGTTACAAGGCCTATGGAGCATGGAGCTTACATTTGTATCAATATATCTTAGACAAGATTATTGAGTAACCAGCACTAAAGTGTATGCAGGTGAGAAAATTATTACGAGAAAGGTCAATGTTATGATTTTGGAAACTTTAAAGGCTCTACGAAGTGAAAAGTTCAATCAAATATGAAAAAATAAGGACTTTGTTTTAGTAACATCTTCCTTGATGGATATACAATAAAACCTAAAATTATTAATTTAACACTAATGACTAAGGATCTTTATTAAGTTCTAGTTATTTTTCTTTGAAGAATATGAATGAATCGAAACTGATTTAGACTAAAAATCTGTATCCCCTATGAATAGCAATGATTAAGTTCCGATAAGGAACCTAGATGTGGATAATGACTAGTTTTAAAGAGATATCACGCTATAATCTACAATATCAGTTTGGATATGTAACAAAATTATCTCACTCCGAACCAGAGCTTTGTAGTTCTACCATGTACTGTGCAATATGTGGCGAATATAGTCGAGCATTGTGCTAGCAATAGCAATTGTCGATTTGTGTGCGTGTGTGTTTGAGACTTTTAACACAGTGGCTGTGCACGACATGACTTGTCCAAGTCTTGATTTTCTCCACCTTATTCAGATGCTTATTGTAAATAGTTCGCCAAAACTTAGATCTAATGTCCCATTGATCTTTCTTAGTCATTCGCGCTCTCTATGTAGCTAGAAGTATTAGACTCGACAATGCTCACTCATGAAGCTAGAAGTATTAGATTCGACGCTGGTCACTCATGAAGCTAGAAGTATTAGAATCGACGCTGCTCACTTATGAAGCCAGAAGTATTAGAATCGACGCTGCTCACTCATGAAGCTAGAAGTATTAGAATCGACGCTGGTCACTCATGAAGCTAGAAGTATTAGAATCGACGCTGCTCACTTATGAAGCCAGAAGTATTAGAATCGACGCTGGTCACTCATGAAGCTAGAAGTATTAGATTCGACGCTGGTCACTCATGAAGCTAGAAGTATTAGAATCGACGCTGCTCACTTATGAAGCCAGAAGTATTAGACTCGACTCTGCTCTCTCATGAAGCTAGGAGTATTAGACTCACGCTGCTCACTCATAAAGCCAGAAGTATTAGACTCGACGCTGCTCACTCATGAAGCCAGAAGTATTAGACTCGACGCTGCTCTCTCATGAAGCTAGGAATATTAGACTCGACGCTGCTCACATATGAAGCCAGAAGTATTAGACTCGACGCTGCTCACTCATGAAGCTAGAAGTATTAGACTCGACGCTGCTCTCTCATGAAGCCAGAAGTATTAGACTCGACGCTGCTCACTCATGAAGCCAGAAGTATTAGACTCGACGCTGGTCACTCATGAAGCTAGAAGTATTAGACTCGACGCTGCTCACATATGAAGCCAGAAGTATTAGACTCGACGCTGCTCACTCGTGAAGCCAGAAGTATTAGACTCGACGCTGTTCACTCATGAAGCTAGGAATATTAGACTCGACGCTGCTTTCTCATGAAGCTAGAAATGTCAAACAGGATTCCTCACTTTCCAAAATGCCAATAATAACGATTGCTTAAGCAGTCACAAAGACGAACTAGATGTACTAACAATTGCTGTTCTAATTATGAGTACATGTTAAAGTAGTAAATGATTATTTCGCTACTGCAACTAGATTAAAAAATCTTAACTGAAGCTTCCAGCATCTCGGCAACCAACATCTATTAACTTGATTTTTTTTTTGCTCAGGTCGAACAGCATGTCGAGCTACTGTATGTTCACCTTCGAGGAAGCTGTAGAGTTTGTCAAAGACAGACTTGGTGTACAAAACGTTCAACAGAGACTTGGCAGTGACAGGCGTGGTGTGCTGGATGACATCACAACAGGCTTCCAAACCTGTCTGCCTTTCAACAACTTGAGTCTGATGAGTACCGCGCGTGACGACAGGTAGGCCTGGTCACAGATGATCACCGACAGAGAAAGAAACAAAATCGGTTTTGTCACTTAATTTAGTTGATTTTTAACTTTGATGACCTCTTGTTGATGTTCATGAGATCAACATACATTCGCTCCTACTTTTACCCAAAACAACTAGTGCATGTAAAATGATAGAAACTTTGGAAATAATTTTGTATTCCCAAAACACAAGAAAAAAACTTGCGATATAGATTTCGGATATAGGTATTTTCTTTTTACTCTCTCCCCCCCCCCCCCCCCCAAAAAAAAAAAAAAAAAAAAAAAATACTTGATGAATTGGTAGTAGTAGAAACTCATACTGTGAATTTGTCCTTTTTTTTCTTTTTAACTTGCGTTATGAAATGTGGGGTCTATAAAACTGTGTATTTTATATGACATGTGCAGCTATTCTGTATTGGTGTTTTTAGTTCTTGTTTTTTTTGTGGTAGGTTAAAGTGCCCTTTACAGCCGTGTAGGCTTTATTTAAAACATTCAGTTCTCGATTTCTCACGGTTTCACCGGTGCTTTCTAATGAAATGGTTGAAAATATTTAGTCCCTACAGTTGCAATTGTTATGTTGCTGAAATTATAAGCAACTTTTCCCTAACGACACCACAAGTTTCTACTAACACCACGGCCCTGGTTTGGCTAATGACAGGGAAACGAATCCTGTAACAGTGAGTGAGTAGGGGAAGGAGTTGGGTCGCTTGAATGAATACTATCTAAGGTAAGACACTAAGTTTTGTAACAACGTTTAATAGCTCTAGTTCATTCAAAACTTGTTAGTGTTAGATTAGACTTGTTCTCCATCACTTACATAGGCTGTATGTTAAAAAGCACATCATTTCCAAAGCGCACATGATAGGTTATACCGGGGGTAATGTCTTAATCATATGGCGCAGACTTATTTAACCGGCATCTGATGAAAAAAAGTATCCTAAATGTACCTAAGATACACTACTAAATTTTGGGTCAATTTTTCTTTTGATTTTGGTCCTATAATATGGAAAAATCTTCCAAAAGCAAACAGGAAGCATTATCTTAAGAAATATTCAAACAGTATCCTTCAACAATATTTGTTCAGCAATAGTATTAAATGTAGCAAAACAAATTCTGGTGTGAGCTACATGGTATTGTCATTTATACATTATAGTTTCTTCCTTTTTTGTTATGAATAATTTTTTTAGTTGTAAATTGATTTGACCCATTTGATTGTAAAGTGCATTGAGCATGCTTTGTCAAATGCGCTTTACATATGCAATTTATTATATATTATTGCTGTTGCTGCTGCATAGTGCAGCTAAGTCCTCATAAATAGTGAGAGACAGCTTGACCCTAGCTCTGTTAAAGCTGTGGTCTCAGTTTTAGGTTGAAAAGCACTTGAATATTTTTTTTTTATTTTTTTTCCATTTGGAATTCAGGCCTTTTCATTTTTTTCTGGCAAAAATCAAACATCTTTGTCAAACCGACTCATAATAAATAAATTAAAGCTTTATTTTCTTTCTAACCATTTCCTTATAGTCTTTCAGCCTTTCATTATCCTCTCCTATATTAAGGTTTTAATTCTGCTCAATAAAATGTTCTATGTAGTTACACGGTAATTTCTTTTAGAGAACGAAGGGTTATATGTCCTACTAATGGGCCTGAGACAAGGGATACGAGAAAATAGTGTCAGGTGTAAGTGGGAGAAAGAAATACGACTAAAGAGTTGGTTAATTCCTGTGACAACTAGAGAAAGAATGCAATTTAACTTTTGCAACAACAGTGTACTGCTGAAAACAGGAGATAAAGAGATATTGCAGCTCAAGATAATTTAGCAATTTCCAGTGAGCTTTTGAAAACAATGTATCTATAGATTGAACAGTACATGGTAATATACAAATGATATCATTTCAGACAGAGACCGACCCTGGAGGAAATCAAGCAAGCCATGATATCCGGAATCGGTGGTTTATGCTACAGCCTAAACGTTGCCAACTTCTTCATTCTCAAAGCTCTTGGTTTTGACGCTCTCTTGGCCGCTGCAGCCATTGGAGGCCGGAACTCACACGTCACAGTATACGTCCAGAACGTTGAGAGGACAGGTGACACGTTCCTGGCCGAGGCTAGCGTGGGTTACCCGTCGTTCAGGGCTGTCTGTTTGGACCGTGAGGAGACGCCCGTGTTCAGAGACTCCTTCCTCGAATACAAGTACATGAGAAGGGACGGGAAGCTCTTGCGCTTACACAGACAAGGTGACCTTGGTGGGAGGCGCAACGTACAGCATGCTTACATAGACGGTTGGCGTGTAGCTTACACAGCGGAGCTTAAAGGCACCGTAAACGTTGAAGAGTTCTACCCCCAATTTGATATGGTAAAGACTCTCGTTTGTCATCTTGACATAAAATGATGAAACTCAATATCAGTTTCGAAATGGTCGTCATAATATTGTGTTGAATTTAATTTATTAGTTTAAAATTTTATGAGTTCAATGGCTTTGTTGACTTGTTAGTGAGCACAAGTAGTTGGACAGAGATAAATTCATTTAAGGAGAATCTCTTGCAGGTTAGGTATATGGCAGCAGCCCTAAGTGGCTGATCATGTTCAAACTGACACTTTGCTGAGTTCAGGCTGAAGAATGTCACACTGAATTTCGTCCGCGTATTTTGAATCTATAGTATTACAATATTAGCCGAATTCCCACCCGCCAACCTCCTTTTCCACCCCAACCCCCCAAAATAAAAAAGCAAAAGACTTATATTTATAACAGTTATTATCTTCTTTTTTCCAAAGACAAGGGTCTGTTTCTCTTTAGGCTGCATCTGATCTCTTCTTTTTAAAAACATTTTGGTGCTCACCACGAGTTAAAATTCGACATTTTCATAATTAATAAAGGCCTCCTTCATCTTTTTGCCTTCACTGATTTGATTTTCTCCCTCTCGGCAGCTGTACACCTACCGCCTCCAGGCTGAAGATCCTCTCATCACACAGTTTCACGCTGTGTTTCGTCTCGTCCAATTTCCTGAGAAACGTGCCGTGATGATTTCAAATCAGAAACTGATTTTGGAGAACGAAAACGGTAAAAGAAAAAAAAAAATATAAATATATATATATATATATATATATATATATATATATATATAGAGAGAGAGAGAGAGAGAGAGAGAGAGAGAGAGAGAGAGAGAGAGAGAGAGAGAGAGAGAGAGAGAGAGAGAGACAGAGAGACAGAGAGAGAGAGAGAGAGAGAAAAGCGGACATCTGTGAGTTAAGTGAGATTTGCGCTATAAATTAAGCTAGGTGAGCTTTTTATCTCATTGAATACCAGTAATGTGAAATCCGCGGAATATTATTTGTGACTTTGATCAATTTTTAGTTCTATTTTTTTTTCTGACGTTTTGAAAGATTTAGGTCTTTCAACCCTTGCGCTTTAAATCGTTATACGGAGAGGCCAGCAACCAAAACTTATACCTTGATAACATTATTTTGTTTAATTCGAAACGCACAACTCTTATTTTTCAGCCATTCGCTTTTTTCAGGTTTAAGTAGCGTGGCAAACATTGTCAGCAACTTTTCTTGACTTATCAGATAACGCTGTAAACCTTAATACTATGTGAAAGAAGCCTTGTTTGCTTAAACAAAAATTTCCTCTTGATGAATATTTTAAAAACATTGAGAGAGTGCAATAGGACGCTACTTATATTTTTCCATCGTCTGTAAACCCTCCTCCTTGTCACTCCCTATCTGTCTGTCTGTCTGTCTGTCTGACTCTCTCTCTCTCTCTCTCTCTCTCTCTCTCTCTCTCTCTCGCTCCCTCTTTCTCTCTGTTTCTCTGTCTCTATCTCTATATTTCTCTCTGTGAGGGTGTCTTTTTTGTCAGCCGCGATCCATCGGCCAAAACAGGCACCATTGAATTGACCTATGGTCAAGAATACAAGGGGCAGCTGAGTCGACCTTGTCTCAATTATAAGACGTAGCAGCCTTTAGAGTAAAGAGTCACTCTCTTCCATGATTTGTCTTGTTTTCTATCACTTATCCTTTTTTTGGTTTCTCTTTTAAACAATTAAGTCAGTAGTTTGCTTCAATAAAATAGAAAATTAATCAAGAAATTTCAAGAGATCCATTATACTCTGTATGGATGACTTTTGACATATCATTAATAGGAAATTTTAGGATCCGGTAAGAGGTAAAATTGGACTTTTTATTTGTTTCCCTCTCTTTCGAAAAACAAAACAAAACAAATAACAGCAACAAAACAGTTTTAATTTTGGCGCTGTTTTTTGCCATTTACTATTAGAGAAAAGCGAGATTCGAAACTCATGAAATACCTTCTTTGAAACTAAATCTACTTTGATCCTGTATGAACTACCAGGTTCGTTGGAGACCACTGTTCTGGAAGGTGGGGACGCCGCAATCCTCGGGGCCGTGAGGCGTTACTTTCCCATGATGCCTGAGGAGATGGTCAGAAGGGCCCTGCACAACTGGCGGGAGGCGCTGCAAGCATGATATAACCAGTAGGCGAGGTTTTGTATCCGACGATCCCTGAATGTATTGCCCAGAGTTTTGAGACAATTGAGTTTGGCTCTAGATGAGCTGACTTGAACTGCGAGAGAATCTCTGGAATGGCGCTGGATATTAACGACAAAGTCCTTTGTATAGACAGTATTAGCAGAAAACGCGTTCATTCTCCAAGCAGCGCTTACCCTACTATCTTTTGTACTTTCAAGTCCATCTTATTTTATCCTGAATACGTGGAAATAACGTTTATGTAGAATAATATCAACACGATCAAAACATTAGTTAAGAAGTACATGATAAAGTCAAACGTGTATATCTCAGGAAGAGGAAAAAATACGTTTGAATGTTGTTGACACAGTTTTTTTCGGTTTGTAAGTACATTTTTTTCTATCTTTTTTCAAGTTTCCAACCTTTTCCAATATATTGCAGGTTTTAAGCAACTGGGTGACCGTTTAATAAGTACCTGCGTATCGCTATACATTCTTAGAGTTGCAGTAACAGTTTTAAACATCCTCTTAATTATTGACCAGTTACAGGGAAACATTCAAATATGAGGGAAGCGAGTAAACTGATGTGTTGTTGTTGTTTTTTTTATTTTAATACTGAATTCGTTTCTTTTTCCTTTTCAAATGATAAAAGCAGCCGTTGTAAAACAGTGTAAACTAAGCTAAAGAACATATTTTTAAAAGCTCATCGAGAATTTTATTTCTAATAAACAGGTTAAAGAAATAAAAAAAAAGAAAACAAAAAAAAAAAACCCAAAACAAAATTAACTAACAAAAATTAAAAAAAAAGGAAGAAAAAACCACCCAATGCAAAAGTTAGAAGAACATATAATGAAATAGAACAAAGAGGAAAAATTCATGCACGTTTACAAAACTATTTGTATTATACAAAAGATAGGTTCTTGGATAACAGGAGAAGACAATAGGCTTCATTGCATGTGAACTGTTTGGTGCAATAATTTCATTTTGAATTGCCATTTTTTGCATATTTATATTGTAATCTTTTATAGTCAGTAAAATGTACTTGTAATAACTATTGTCTTTTGCTTTTGTACTGGCTTGGATTTATATTCCAATTTCTTATCACAAGCTGGAAACCCCATTCAAGAACTGAACCATGGTGTCAATTTGCTGGAATTGGGGTGCGTCTGTGTTAAATAGGCTTAATGGTCTTGACAAGCATCCTTTTACTTGAAGGATCCAGATATAGATATATATATATATATATATATATATTTTTTTTTTTTCCCCAACCCACCTTTACCTAGATTGTAGATAGTTTGACAATTCTTATTCTAAACACAAAATTTAGATAAAGAACTTTAATTCTGTTGGAATAAAGGTATTCCACATTTTCCCACTATGTTTTTAGATCCTTTTAAACGCTTTGAAAATTCGCATTCATTGCATAAAAGCGCACTGCCTCACAGGAATTCTTAGCAACGCAGTTTTTTTCACTCCTACATAAAAGTTCTAAAAAGTCTAGATGTTTTAAGTTGTAATCTAGATCTTAATCTTTTGATTTGAGTCTAGGTGCTGTAAATATCTAGGTCCTAGATCTAGAATCTATGTCTAAGCAACCTTCTTAAATTCTTTACTTAGATCTTACACTATATCATGTAGCTCTAGATCTAGACCTATTCCAGACGGTTTTAGATCTGCTGCCACTTACATTGTATGCGTACTTTCAGTTTCATTCCTGCTATCTCTGCCCAACTATGCTTACAGGAAATAGTTCACACATTCGTCTTTTTCTTTTAAGAAAATAATAATCACAAATTTGCCTTTAATTTTCAACAAATACTATTTTGGTGAAAAATAATATTACAACTTCAATCTTTAGGGCAATTTACAACTTTTTGCCAAATTTGTATTTCTTAGGTGGTCTAGAAATGCTCGCTCAGAAGGTTCTCATTTTTTGCTTAGCTCCATTATATATAGATGCTTAGACGATCTTAAGTTGTCTTATGTGATTTAATAGACAATTTTCTCGGATAATATATTATAGGATTGTACGGTGTGCACCTACTAGCTTCATAAATCTATTTGGAGAACTGAGAGTGTCTTTGATTAGCACTTGTAGTTAGATACCGAGATGATTCATTTTATGCATAAGATATTTCTCTATTCAGATAGTTTACAATTAAAAAAAAAGGATTGATGTGTTTCATGCGACATTTTGATTTTCATATCATGTATTTTGGAATATTTTAATCCAAGTTTGTTATAATTTGTTTCGGGAACACGGTATCAATAAATATGGAATGTACCAGACAGACACTAGATCCAACGCCTTAAAAACCTACGGCCATGTTTACTGACAGATTTCCGTAACAGCGTAAAAAAACGAGGCGCAAAGTTTAGTTTTTACCCGACAACTAGATCTACGAGGGCAGGCTGATAATTAAGTTCCGTTTAATCATAACTTTTTAATTTTTCACAGCATATACATAAACAATACGTCAAACGAAAGCTTAATATCTCAGCTACATACTTAGCACTCTATTTTTCGATGTAGTCACCGTCGCGATCAACACACCGCCTCCAACGTTTCACTAGTTGGCTCACGCCGTCAGCGAAGAATTCAGACGGCTGTCCACGGCACCATCTGCGAACATCTGCGATAACTTCCTCATCATTGTCATAGTGATGGCCCTTCAGGTACTTCTTGAGTTGGGGAAACAAATAATAGTCAGAGGGGGCAAGATCGGGGCTGTATGCAGGGTGAGGTAGGGTCGTAAGTTCCAGCTGCCTTAAGGCGTCCTGAGTTTGGCGACTGGTGTGCGGGCGCGCATTGTCGTGTTGCAGGATTGAGTCCTTATCACGCCGAATACGTCTGAGTCGGAGTTTGAGAGCTCGGAGTGTTGAAATATATCGCTCAGAGTTCACAGTTTGCCCTTGCTCCAGAAATTCCATGTGGACCACTCCCTCCATGTGCCAGAAAACGGTGAACAAGACCTTTCTTGCAGAGGCAACAACCTTGAACTTCCTTGGACGTGGAGAAGTTTTGTGCCTATACTCCATCGATTGGGCTTTACATTCTGGATCGTAGTGGTGGACCCAGGATTCGTCTCCAGTCACAATGCGTTGCAGAAATGCTTCTCCTTCTGCATTGTAACGCTCTAAGAGTTGAGTACACATGTCCTTTCTCTGCGCTTTCATCTCTACAGTGAGCTGTCTTGGGACCCAACGGGCAGAGACTTTTCGGTAACCCAGTACAGTTGTGGCGATATGGTGCACTCGTTCTTTCGAAATGCCTACTTCATCTGCAATTTCCTTTTGTTTGACCCTTCGATTAGCTCTAATCATGCAGTCAACTTTCTCTCGATGAGCCGTGTCCGATGCGGAAAGGGGCCTACCCGAACGCTTTCGATCACGCAGAATTGTCTCTCTGGGGTCTTCCCCTTTAAAAATTCTCACCCATTTGCGAACTGCACAGTCTGAAATGCACATTTCACCATAA
>JAWDGP010006217.1:57500-67500 GCA_033675545.1 Elysia crispata | reverse complement strand
AGGTGGCTTATATGTAACTTCATCGATTTCTTTATATGTATACATACAAAGATTTTTGGCTTTTTTTAATAAAAGTTACCGCCTCATTTCCAATATTTAAATATCTTATATCATTGTCTTTCACTTCTTTTCTGACATCAAATTGTGGGCACTCTGTTTTGTAATTATTGAGCCGAGTTTGTGACCAGCAGTTCTGTAGTTCATAAATACAAATTACAAAATTATTGAGAAGCTCAGAAAAATCAGATGGTGAGACTGATTGATAAAACTAATAAATTTGTACGGGAAAGTTCAACCATTAGCCAAAGTTAAAGTTTTATTCCAAGTCTATTAAGCATTCTTTCAACTATTTTACAAGGACGATATTTGGTCTGTTTTCTACTTTTTGTCGATTTCACCAACGAATTTGTGAACAGATGTTATGATAATCTCGAGAATTAAAGGAGTATGAATTATAGTCAGTTGTAAAGAAATCCTGTCTGATAATAGATCAGATCAATAGCTATGCATGAAAGTTTTCAAGAAAGGAAAAGTGGACTTTTACAGTCAAGGGAATATGTTGTCAAAAATAAAGAGAGGGTTTTGCTTTATGATGCTTCACCAGATAAAAGCAGATCAGCAGATTAGTAAAAGTAGTAATAGCTCATCGAGTGAGTTTATAAGAATTTGATAACTCTTCGTATCTTTTTGATAAAAAGATGGACAGAAAGAAGGGCGGAAAGTAGAGAGCCTAACACCTTGGCAAGGTCTAAAGGGAAATAGACATACAACTTTACAAATACGGGACAAACGAGAAATAACAAAACTATTATCAATTGAACAGATAAACGTTTCCCTTTGTAAGCTAACACCTCGCAGAATTACAGAAAGAAAAAGAGAAAGAAAGATAATGCAACAAAAGAAAAAGTTGATGGGGGGCAGAGCGAATAAATTACAGAGACACATGGAAGGAATGAGGAGAAGAAGTCAGAGTGAGAGAGAGAAAGTGAGAGAGAGAACGGTAGATAGAAAATATGTTAGAAATACAGTGAGAGAGAATGTTAGAAACATATTGAGCGAGAGTGTTAGAAAGATAGTGAGCGAGAGTGTTAGAAAGATAGTGAGCGAGAGTGATCAAAAGGTAGTGAGCGAGAGTGTTAGAAAGGTAGTGAGCGAGAGTGTTAGAAAGATAGTGAGCGAGAGTGTTAGAAAGATAGTGAGCGAGAGTGTTAGAAAGATGGTGAGTGAGAGTGATCAAAAGGTAGTGAGCGAGAGTGTTAGAAAGATAGTGAGCGAGAGTGTTAGAAAGATGGTGAGCGAGGGTGTTAGAAAGATAGTGAGTGAGAGTGTTAGAAAGGTAGTGAGCGAGAGTGTTAGAAAAATAATGAGCGAGAGTGATCAAAAGGTAGTGAGCGAGAGTGTTAGAAAGATAGTGAGCGAGAGTGTTAGAAAGATAGTGAGCGAGAGTGTTAGAAAGATAGTGAGCGAGAGTGTTAGAAAGATAGTGAGCGAGAGTGTTAGAAAGATAGTGGGATAGAGTGTTAGAAAGATAGTGAGCGAGAGTGTTAGAAAGATAGTGGGATAGAGTGTTAGAAAGATAGTGAGCGAGAGTGTTAGAAAGATAGTGAGCGAGAGTGTTAGAAAGATAGTGAGCGAGAGTGTTAGAAAGATAGTGAGCGAGAGTGTTAGAAAGATAGTGAGCGAGAGTGTTAGAAAGATAGTGAGCGAGAGTGTTAGAAAGATAGTGAGCGAGAGTGTTAGAAAGATAGTGAGCGAGAGTGTTAGAAAGGTAGTGAGCTAAAGTGTTATAAACATATTGAGCGAGAGTGTTAGAAAGATAGTGAGCGAGAGTGTTAGAAAGATAGTGGGATAGAGTGTTAGAGAGATAGTGAGATAGAGTGTTAGAAAGATAGTGAGATAGAGTGTTAGAGCGATAGTGAGATAGAGTGTTAGAGGGATAGTGAGATAGAGTGTTAGAGAGATAGTGAGATAGAGTGTTAGAAAGATAGTGAGCGAGAGTGTTAGAAAGATAGTGATCGAGAGTGCTAGAAAGATAGTGAGCGAGAGTGTTATAAACATATTTATTGAGCGAGAGTGTTTGAAAAGTAGTGATCGAGAGTGTTAGAAAGATAGTGAGATAGAGTGTGAGAAAGATAGTGAGATAGAGTGTGAGAAAGATAGTGAGATAGAGTGTGAGAAAGATAGTGAGATAGAGTGTGAGAAAGATAGTGAGAGAAAGTGTTAGGAACATAGAGAGCGAAAATTTTAGAGAGATAGTGAGCGAGAGTACGTGTTAGAAAGACAGAGAGCGAGAGCTACAGTTACAGATAGAGTTTCAAAAAGTTGATAGATTGAAGAGTTTACCTATCATTTTACATCCATCTTGATATGTTCCGTTGATTGTCTCACTTGATCCCCAGCATCAATTTAAAATGAGATAAACCAATAGTTATACCCTTATGGCGACCCCTTCCCAATAAAACGTCGACTTAGATCATCTCAGGAAGTAATGTTTTATAATTCTCCTCTATCGCTTTGTCCACACGTTTCAATATAGAATTACTTTAGAAGGTTTTTTAAGGTAAAGGTCTAAGTGATACACCGGACAATTCTAAAACAATTAATGCTGTTATCTGCTGCTGATTAACCATCAAAGAATTACCAAAAAAAAAATAAAAAAAAGGCAAAATATTAATGTTTTAATCAATGGCAGTTTTCTTAATAATTTATATTTGAGCTCGATATAAAGAAAAGAATAGTCATACTAGTGATTTGAGCTTTGGCTAATGTATAAAAACTCAAAATTGCTACTCTGACTATAAATTATTTAGAGAAGTGCCAATAGTTAACACATTGAAGAACTGACAAATACATGAAACTTTCATTTATTGATTTTTACAGACCCAGCCTAGCATGAAGGTTAGCACCAACTCGCGGTTTTGATTAGCTACTCGCCTTGTTTACAATGCAGTAGGCAAATCTTCAGCTAATTTGAAGTAAAGGTTAAGAAAGGCGGAACAAGTAGTTCTGTGGTAGACTTTGAAACTAAAATCATCGATATACAATGTAACTACCCTTAATGCTGTTAAATCATTAGGGCTGTCGTCCCACAGGACATGTAGCTAAGATAACTTTGCTTGACAAGTCAACCACAACCATGGCCATTAAAAAAACTGATCTCTGGAGACACAAACGTCTGGAAAAAAAATAGTCTTGTGAGTAAAAAACATTGCATGTGGTGTCAATGAGGATTCCCTGGTTTCAGTTTTCTCCAGACGGGATTTCTCTGGTGATCCAACAAAACGTGACACTATCAGCCGAAGACCAGCTATTTTTCAAACAAAGAGTAAAATTGAAAGTTGATGAGGCGGAAACGGTCAATAAGGCGTTGTTACCACAACACAGACATGTGTGAAAATCTACGAGTCAAGCAGTTGAATATTTATGAGGTATATAGATTGACACCATCCATGCAGTAATAGAATTACAGGTTTCTATGCCTTCTAGTGTAGCACAATCTCCTGCAGCATCGACCCAGCAAACTGAGCTGAGGTCACGGATGATCGGTGCTGCCAGAGCCTGGAGTGTGATCAGTCATAAAATGAAGGTGCAGGAAGCACCAGACAAAAAAAGGTCTTTGATAACAGGCTTGTACTGGTAACAAGCTCCACCACAACGCATTACGTTTTGTGTATGCACTGAAGGCCGTTTCGTTCTTCACGAACGACTTTGTAGGAATTTCTTTTTTCTTCATTAGAACATCTCTACTAAAAAAAAAAAGAAAGAGAGAAACCGAAAGATAAGGTTCAAAGTAGAAAGAAAATCTTTGAACCCAATTCAATAGCAATAATATATGGGCCTTCGACATCATTCAACAAAATAAAAATAAACTGTAGTAAATATAGTTTTATTGTCAGGATTTGTAGAGTGACATGAGCCTGTGCTGGAAGTTCAATGCATTTTTAAGCTGCTTCAATTGTTTACGAACCAGACAACGTTACTCTCAAAAATTCATTCGAGTTAAACTGTGCTTACAGGTTACAGGAAGTAGTTCGCACAATCAACTTTAAGAAAGTATTAATCATATCGTCGTCTTTAATTTTTTCAAAAACACTATTTGGTGACAAATAATGCTACCACGCTAATCTTTAGGCCAATTTACAACCTCATGCCAAAGTTGACAAGCCTATGTGGTCTAGAAATGCTGGGTTAAATGGTCCTCATTTTTCACCTAGCTCCATTATATATAGTTATAACGTATTATTATTATTATTATTATTATTATTATTATTATTATTATTATTATTATTATTATTATTATTATTATTATCTGTTAACATTCTGGTAAAATGTGGAAATGATTGAGTAAAGTGATCTTTGTAAAAAAAAGTTAATGTTTCTTAAAGAGAAGATGAAACAGATCTTATACTGCCCTTTAGCAAGATAAACAATGTGTAGAGTACACAAACATAAGCGCTCAAGAGAAAAGACAAATCTCTGTGAGACCAGACGATTAGTGGAAAAGAGCCTTTAGATGCAGATGGCAAATTTAAAATTTTTTTAGAAAAACATAATGATGCATTGTTGTGTCTGCTCCAGTCGCAGACCCTGCCATAGGATTCACCTTTATCAACAAGAGCATACTAATGTCACAATTTGTCAAACCGCAACTCAAGCACGTTGCTGTGACTGCTTTAATTCTGAGAAATTTAGAACTATTACTCAAGATGAATAATCGATACATTCCTCTATTCAATCAAAAATTCTTGTTCCCCATCTGTGCAAAAAAAAAAAAAAAAAAGAAATTTATGAAACGTTCACCAAGTATATTATATCTACAGTCCTAAATCCAGATTATGAAGGCAAATACTATAATGGCACTGCTGTGGTTCATTCCCAGATTGATGAACCTATTATGGTAATATGTTGTGTGTGTTCTACAATAGAGCCTGGCATGGCAATATTTATCTTTACATTAACAACATAATATGAAGTTCAAGTTTCACTCTAGATAAAATCGTACTTTAATATCTCTCTCCCCCGACGGCAGCTCCAGCTAAATGCTGATGCATTTCGATCCCCCATCGCCCCGTGGGTGCCTGCCGAAAGCCCAATGTCAGATACAAGTAGAGCAGAGAAGCAGAGAAACCTGCCGAGCTTGCACTGCGTCTCCAACCAGACAATCTGTGCAGCTAAATGCTCCACAGAATACTTCGGCCTGACGGGATGTGTAAGCCCTGGTAGCTGGAGCTGACGATGGACTGTCTCCATTGTATGTCTCGGCAAGGCTTTACTTTGCAAGCTTCATCATGAGCAGGCTGAAATATTTTATATCGAGCTTGCTTCACGTCGCAGGATAAGAAAAGTCTTTACGTGATACACTTGCCTGTGGATTCTCCAAATGTATGCGACAGATTCTTTTCTGTGGTGAAAGAAGAATAAATGTATAACTTTCACGATTTAGCAATTATATCGAAAGCATTAAAGGTGTATCGCCGGGCACACAATCTTTGAATTGAATCTGACCAAAAAAGGATGAAGCCCAAATCTGTAATAAGAACATTCCTCGGACTTCGTTAATTTTGAGGTTTCGCAGGAAAGGCTTACGGGCCCTAAGCTAGGCTACAACCTTATATTTTTAGACTGACCGACATCATTTGCATAAACAAAACTTCCTTTGCTGCTTGGACACTCCATATAAGTCAGCCTCAAACTGAGTCCACAACAACTGTTACATCAAAACCAATGTAAATCAACTCAAGAACTAGTGATAAATCAATAGTTTACTCCAAGATCAAGATCAAACGAAAAATTGATGGTGATTGGTCCGTAAGATCTCATGTATATTTATATATATATGTATATATATATATGTATATATATATATATATATATATATATATATATATATACTTATTTAAGGAATTAAGAGCCTTATTGTTTCAGAAATACCTCTGATTCGTAATTTTTTTTTTTTGGGGGGGGGGTGAGTGGTATTGCAGTTACATCCTATGGTGTTCTTTTATATTCTCTTCCTTTTAGTTTTAAATAAGTCATCTTTCCTATCTCTTTTCTTTTAAAGCATGTTAATTAAAACTTGTAACCGTTCTGTATCCATTCGTTCTTCTTGCATATCTCTGTGTTTACAAACTATTCCATGTACACCTTTTTAATTTCATTCTTTATTCTTGTATGCATCTCAATCTGCTAATAATTTATCCTTTTTTTTTTCATCTATTGAATTCAGATATTTATTGTTGGATTATGTATAATGTTTGGATACTGTAAATTGTTTAGATATTGCATATCATTTACTCATATTTATTAATTTTTAATAATTATGCTGTCTAAGCTTCATCTATTAAATAATAGAGCTTTTCTATGCCTTTGATAAAATCGGCGTTGAAACATAACTCTAGGTGCTCACACGAAATACCTCTTCAGTGTACTCTAGTGAAGTGCATTAAAAAATAATACTGTGTGCGCCGGATCATCCAATAAATTCAATTGGCGCGTTGATGCTGACAAGTAAAATTGATGGGAACAAGCGAAGCGGACAATGAAAACCAAAGGGCGTCTTGTACGGTTGCGTTTCCTCCCTTTGGTTTGAACTAAACAATTCAGCGACAGAGATGCAACGAAGTTAATGCTTTTATTTTTTAATCATTGAATGATACTAGCGTGCTCTAAACCTGCCTGAATGGTTATAAATTTTTCAAACCTAATGCTTATTATCCGATCAGACTGCCTGCATCCCATGATGCAACGAGTCTAGTATGTGAAGAAATCGAGACAACCGTTATAATTGTGTAAGGTTATCCGAGGAGTCGTAACATCACGTTGATACTGCTGAAAACAGATTGATTCCTGTGTGTGTGTTGGCGAAATTCACGGTACAGAGGATGGCGATAACAACAACAACAACAATTAAAAAAAAAAAAAAATATATATATATATATATATATATATATATATATATATATATATATATATATATATATATATATATACATATGGTTACATTTTTCCATTCCCAGTTATGAACATAGTGATTCCTCTATCCTTTTGACTAATAAACTTCAACTATTTCTGAATATTTTAAGCCATAAATTTCAATTTCTTATGACAGTGTGAAATATTCTATTGTAAATAAGCTCAAGAATTCCAGCTATTCAAGTAGGCGCTCTTGTGATTACAGTTATTATTCTACAGACTGAAGTGTGTGAAAACGCAAGTAGGCCTCAGCATTATTGTCTATTATGTTAACTTGTCTTTTGCCTATGGCTGGCGTTTCAGTGTATAATCTTAACAAAGGAACAATGATTGTTTTTTAATTGTTTTTCTGTGGTATACCTTTTTGATCAAAAGGCTAATAAAGTTTTGATATTACATCACTAATTAAAAAAAAGGGTAATGTTTATTGGTGATTTTGGACGTGGTATCAAGGTATTATGGCATGGAATCAAAGTAGATAAATTACACCCTACGTTCTATTCATAGAGATATCGTTTTATCATTACAGATACCAAATTATTATTATTGCTCATATCTCAGCACAATTTTGTTTCGTATCCTTACATTTATCTTTTTTATCTTTCTATGCATTTAAACTGTGTCTTAAAAATGTGGAAAGACCTTCACCGCATCGGATTCATAATTTTCAAGATCCAGAACTGAACAATAATATGAACTTATGTTTATTGGACATGTTTCATTGATTTAGTCTGTCAATTTTTTAAAACTTGTTTTGAAGCCAGCGAAAACAAACAATGGTTTCCATAAAAGACCTTACCGATTATTTGTCTGCCCACAAACTGTTAAACTTTAAAATTGTGGAATCGAAACCTGAGCATGAAATACATCGAACTGATTGTAGCGGTCCCTGTAGCAATAGCACCAACTCCAGCTTTCCAGATCCTACAGACATCTACAGCACCAGCTTTGGCACCTACAGCAGCTTCCCTACCACCACCACAATCGCCATAGATGACGGCAACAAGAGCGAGCGTAAGTTGAGAACAACAGCGTTAGAGCTCTTGTGTCGGTTTGGTCAGACCACCAGCATGCACGGCCTGTCCCAGGCTATGGGGGACAGACCACGCTGGAGACGACTCGTCTGGGCTACCCTGGTCATCGGTTTCAGCATCTGGGCTACCTACAACGTGACCAACATTATCTCAGACTTCCGGAAAAACCCTGTTATTACAAGTGTGTCCAGCGAGTACCAGGGCAAAGTCAAGTTTCCGGCAGTGACCATCTGTAACCTTAATAAGTTTCGACTGTCGAAGGTGCCCAAGCTTGTAAAGGATTTAACAGCCTATTATATGCGGGTAGGAGCAAGTTAAAAGTAATTTTTATCTATGTATAGATCCAGTTGCTCTTAAACTAGTCACGACGGAAATATCAAAATAAAATAAGTTAAGTATTGGTAGGGTAAATTAGTGCAGTGCGCTTCGATGCATGCTTTAATTTAGATCACGATGGATAAATCATAATAGGATATATATATATATACTGATTCAAAAAGATCAGTGAAGTAATTTTATGAAAAAAAAAATAGTTTTGCAGATTTCAGATTGTCTACACTAATATCGAATATGTGAAATTCATCCAAGGATATTGAAGAAAATTGTATTGTTTAAATGAACCCATAAATTAGACAAATCTGAGTTCTACTTCATGTGTGAGTTTTATCGGAAGTCTTTTTGGTTGATCAGGAATTGGTTGCACTCTCTTGTTTGATTGTGATAGCATGAACCACTTTATTTGTAGAGATTAGATGTGCTTTAGTATATGGTCTAAAGGCTGCTAAGAAATGTTTTATTTCAACATCTGGTTTAATGACTTCTGTCCTTCCCTCCTCAGAAAAAATGGTTAATAGCTGGGTATGAGGGCTCAAACATTTCATGGTACACACAGTTCCTGTGTTGGTCCCATAATGACTTTTTACGAATGTTTTCTTTGGTTTGTTCAGATGACAAATTACAGCGCCTTTCCATGAATTGAGATTGTTCTGTACTTAGTGGACTAATCGTATAGACTGAGAGGTGAATTTTTTCCATGCGCCAAGCCTTACTTCGAAGAGGTTTATTAGGCCATACAAATGTGGCATCGTTTTACTTCAATCTTACAACTCTTGTAAAGAAGTAGGGAAACTTTGGAGCTGGCAAAGGCTATAGCCAGAGCTTCTTAACTTTGTGATATATTTGACTGTAGTCTCTCGATATGGAATTGAGAATCTCAGAGACATGATCAAAACTGTAGCTCCCTGATTATTTGGAGGATAGGTCTCTGTACAGTGTAAGAAAACTAAGATAAAAGATGAAATTTCAATTGAAAATGTAAAGTAAAAACAGTGACTCTATAGAAATGACCGTTGAAAATATGTAGCAACAGGGTGTGTACAGAGGTGAACAGTCAAAGTAACCAATCAAATGGTTTCTACAGAGGTGAACAGTCAAAGTAAGTAATCAAATGGTTTCTACAGAGGTGAACAGTCAAAGTAAGTAATCAAATGGTTTCTACCGAGGTGAACAGTCAAAGTAAGTAATCAAATGGTTTCTACAGAGGTGAACAGTCAAAGTAAGTAATCAAATGGTTTCTACTGAGGTGAACAGTCAAAGTAAGTAATCAAATAGTTTCCACAGAGGTGAACAGTCAAAGTAAGTAATTAAATAGTTTCTACTGAGGTGAACAGTCAAAGTAAGTAATCAAATAGTTCCTACAGAGGTGAACAGTCAACTTGTTAGAGGCCGCCTTTTTCTAGATGCCACCTCTGCCTTTTATCTTTAAGACGCTGACATAGCCAAAGTTTCTTTTTTAATCATTGAGTGAATGATCCTCAAGTGAAACACAACTAGAGAGTGTCATCTAGGTAGAAAAAAAATAATTATATATGGAAACTGGTGTGAGAATGAATATTGTCAAGAGTTGTGTAACATTTAATACTTCGCGAGACTATTTTCTCGGACAAAATCCTCATTCTTCTCTAATTGGCGCCTCATACAGTATTTGCTGTCTG
>JAWDGP010006217.1:15000-52500 GCA_033675545.1 Elysia crispata | reverse complement strand
ATTAGGAAAGTTGGTGTTGTTTATCTTGGAATGCGTGTTGGTATCAGGAAGGTTGGTGTTGTTTATCTTGTAATGCGTGTTGGTATTAGGAAAGTTGGTGTTGTTTATCTTGTAATGCGTGTTGGTATTAGGAAAGTTGGTGTTGTTTATCTTGGAATGCGTGTTGGTATCAGGAAGGTTGGTGTTGTTTATCTTGTAATGCGCGCTGGTATCAGGAAGGTTGGTGTTGTTTATCTTGTAATGCGTGTTGGTATTAGGAAAGTTGGTGTTGTTTATCTTGTAATGCGTGTTGGTATCAGGAAGGTTGGTGTTGTTTATCTTGTAATGCGTGTTGGTATTAGGAAAGTTGGTGTTGTTTATCTTGTAATGCGTGTTGGTATTAGGAAAGTTGGTGTTGTTTATCTTGTAATGCGTGTTGGTATTAGGAAAGTTGGTGTTGTTTATCTTGTAATGCGTGTTGGTATCAGGAAGGTTGGTGTTGTTTATCTTGTAATGCGTGTTGGTATCAGGAAGGTTGGTGTTGTTTATCTTGTAATGCGTGTTGGTATTAGGAAAGTTGGTGTTGTTTATCTTGTAATGCGTGTTGGTATCAGGAAGGTTGGTGTTGTTTATCTTGGAATGCGTGTTGGTATCAGGAAGGTTGGTGCTGTTTATCTTGTAATGCGCGCTGGTATCAGGAAAGTTGGTGTTGTTTATCTTGTAATGCGTGTTGGTATTGGGAAGGTTTCTGTTGTTTATCTTGAAATGCGTGTTTGTTTCAGGAAGATTTGTGTTGTTTATCTTGGAATGCACGTTTGTTTCCGGAAGGTTTGTGTATTTTATCATGTAATGCGTGTTGGTATTGGGAAGGTTTTTGCTGTTTATCTTGTAATGCGTGTTGGTATCAGCAAGGTTTGTGTTGTTTATCTTGCAATGCGTGTTTGTATTAGGAAGGTCGAAATAGTGCTGCTTGGAGTACTTGTAGGTATCAGGAAGGTAGGGATAATAATTATTATATTCGATCCTTTTGATGCTGTGATAATATGTTAGCCGTGTGATGCCTTGTAAATAAATGATAAAATTTGCTTTTAATTTTGTTGTTGGTGTCGGTCACTTGAGCTAAAAAACAACAACAACAAACAAGAGCAAAGTGACGATTTTGTATGTAAGACTCAGGTTGCCAAGTCTTCGGCCTCCAAAACCAGTGTCTATTCTATGGCAGATCAGTTATCGCAGGTTTTTTTCCCGAATTATTTCTTTTCAGAATTGTTTTCTGGCTTTTCATAAGCTCATCAATCTAAAATATTCTCTGATCTCATTCTTTTCGAGTTGATAACTGAATGTCTTTCAGTGGCATTTGATTTACAGATGCTTATTATTTGAGGAAAAAGGTTTTTAGATAGATTTTGATATGTATTATATCATGCATTAAGTGATTTTAACCTGGATATTTCACAGCCATTTACTTTTTTTTAATTCAACATATTTCAGTACGCAAATGATTTTGCTGGTACCAGCTATACGTAAATTACCCAATAATAACGCGTTGTAAGACCCACTGTGCTCTTTGGTAATTCAGGCCCTTTGATTTTATTTTGTCAGACACAGATCAAACGCCTCCCAGCGCCACACGGTGACTGCATCCAAGAGGTAGGCTCAACCAACACACACAAAAACTTGTTTTCGGAGAAAGGTTTTGCCTACTCTCTCCACGCCTGCCTCAAGTCCTGTTTTCAAGAATCTCTTTATAAAGTGTGTCACTGCTGTGATCCAAGTTATCCGTGTGTTAGTGAAGCTCTTCAGCTTAGTACCGGGATATCAGCTCCGGACGGAACGATACAGTATTGCAATGTTAGTGTTCAAGAAAAGTTGGAGTGTGTTAACCAGGTGGCGAATAAATTTGCTGTGAACAAGCTCGGCTGCACGCAGAGTTGTCCCCCATCTTGCGAACAGTCGACGTACTCGACGTCTGTGTCTACGGGAAAATGGCCATCCTTTAAGTATTGGTCCACAATAGTTTATAACCTAGGATACGACGGGGATGTGTCCAAACTTGTACAGCAGCATGAGAGCACGTTTCTCAAGATAAGCGTCTATTTCGACAGTCTGATAGTAGAGAAGGTAGAGAGTCAGCCGGCTTATTCCTGGAATAGACTACTCGGGGAGATTGGCGGTCAGTTGGGTCTGCTGCTGGGGTTCTCCCTCCTTACAGCCGTAGAGATACTGGAGCTGCTGCTGGTGGACCTTGGGGCTGGCCTGGGCTTCAAGACATTCAGAAAGTGAAGGTCGCTTGGGATTAGATGAGAACAGAGAGTCAAATACGAGATTCATATACTAAAGATAAAGCACAGTAGTAAACAATCTGTGGATTTAAGTTAAATCAGTACTGAGGATCACGTAAAATTAAACTGTGGTAACCACTGCTGAGAATTGAGGTAAATCGGGAAGACCGCTTTATAATCCATTAAGCTCTGAAGGAAATATAGAGCATCGAAAAACTATTTCAACTCTGAAGACAGCATTAAGGCAGTCTGACATAAACTTGGTCTGGAAGAGAAAATCAGAGACGAGAATGACAGTTCTGCACTGATGATTACAAAAAGTCTAATGAAACGAAAAAATTAATAGAAAAATAATATGACACCACCCAATGCTCTACCTGACTAAATATGAAGAATTGGCAGCTTGTGGTAGGTTCAAATAATGCATGATAGACAAGCAGTTGAGGACTATAAATAAAACATAATATTTACAGCTTGGGGCTAGACTAAATCCGCCTATGGGTAATATGAAGACAAGCATGAGGGTATTGGGGAGCAAAAGCTTTTTTTCCACATGTATGACTAACAGCACTGTGAGATTATTATGAGAAACAGTACTTACTTGTAATTGTATCATTCATTACAAACGTTCAGCAATAATAATTGATGATATTATGAATCTGTTAATGCTTGTAATGTTAGATTGCATAGATGTATTAGCTGGACCAGATACCATTGACCGAACCACTCGCAAACACTGTTGAGAATCAGTGTGAATCGTCTCAAATGGCTTAAATCATTCCCCTCTGACAAACTGCGAAAAAAAATTATCAATAGTGCATTTTGAAGGTTCTTATTTTTGCATATCTTTAAAGGCATTTCTCACCAGAGCTAAATACTCGGTCATCTCTTTTTACACTAAAATTATTTTTACTAAAAGTTTTAATTAATAAAAAATGATTTCATTTACCACTACTACGCTAATGACACCTAGTTTCACCACTCAATGCCTTGTGATGATACAGATTCCTCTATCAATCAACGCTTTGAATGTGCCCGTATGCTAAAGATGATCAGTCAAAGATACTTGACAAGAACTCTGCGGTACAGATTGGTCTATCATGAAAATTCAATTATATTCTTTTGACCAATCATTTAAAAATTCTAGGATTTCCTGAGAAACAGGGCTGTTTATCGAGGAACATGTTCATGCATTTGCAAATGCCAAGGATATTTCGTAAGGCAAATCCAAATTTAAGACTTTATGAATGGAGGGGCTATCGAAGAGCATGTGTCTTCTGTTTTAGTTCCTAGATTAAGCTGCTGTTATTTATAATTTCATAGCATAACACACGAAAAATAATAAATTAAGGGATTGTAAAACCCATCCAAACTCACACAGCTCGTCCACTAAAACACGCTACTCACAGGCTCAACCTTTCTCAAAGAGTTGCACTGGCTACTGCTCGAAAAACTTATCAGCTGCCAAACATCTGTTCCTAGTGTTACAGCTTCGCTCTTTCAAAACCTCATCTTCATCATTGAAAGAATTTATCAGAATGTGTAAAGATATCTTAAACACGCACCTTGAATCAACCTTTTGAAATATTTCCAATTACAAACATTTGATTTCTTTACATTTTTTCTCTTATCTACTTATTCTTCATAGCCCAATTCTTCCTACCATTTATCTTATTCACATGTCTGCATGCATGTACACATTTCATTAATATTATAGTTTTCTGCATTAGCAATTCTCATATCTCATTTTATGATGTGCATGACTAATTTTTACCCTTAAATCCAATGAATTAAACTCTTTGCAATTTCCTTTTTAAACTTTGAGTATTTATTTCTTAACAACTGTGTATGGTTGTGTCTCGCGATTACTGTCATTTTTGTTCTTGATTCTTTACTTTATGCTTATTTAAAAGGTGCAGTTACTCAGTTCCATCTTTTTCATAGCTGAGTGTTTATTTTCAAGTCTTGTAGAGAGATAAAAATGTCAGTTGCTATCATGATTATTAGAATCTAATCAAGACATATTGGTATTAGATCTAGTACTCATTAAGGATAATATAAAGACATCCAAGAATTTTGTGTACTGGTTCTAAATAGCTTAATAAACCTAAGTCTCTCGCAGAGGTATATACGGGCATAAAGCAAGGTGTGTTTGAACCAAATTTCAAAGAAGTAATAGAAGTGAGATTTTTAACAATAATTTTAGTAAGGGTATTGTGAAAGTTATCTTAAAGAGATAATTGTGGGAAGAAAATGAGAATACTTTTACGACTTTTACGTTAACCATTTGTTGTTCTTTTTTTTTTTTTTAGAACCTTAAACAAAATGGAGGGGGAGGAGGAGAAAAAGAAAAAGGAGGAGGAGGAAGAGTAAAAGGAGAGAAGTTGGAGGGGAGAGAGAGATGGATAGATAGAAGTCACTGCGGATACTGTGAAGGCGTGTCTATTGTGTGGTAAGATCGGAGTTTCCAAGTATTCTTGGTATGCCGTGACATTGTGGTTTAAGATGTTTAAGTATAAATAACGTTTCATATAATGCTCTTTGACTTTGTCGAACTGGTTCGAGCACTATTCATTTCAACAAAAATAATATGCATTGCACTGTTTTCAATATGTTATGACTAGCTTAATTCTATTACATCAAAAGTAGTCGGTTAGGTATCATTTTTCCCATAGTTTGGGCACCACTGATAATAAATTATACCGTTTTTCTCAATTTCCATTTATTTCCGTTCTTTTCATTTACTTTGATGAAATATTTAGTTTGTTGTACACGGTATGAATGGATTTTTATTGCTCTTTTATCAATCTCTGTGGGTGTTTTTCATTTGCAGTTAAAAAGGCTTGTTTGGGTTGTATTTACTCTTACAGCAATACTCTTTAAGTGATTCACGAGAAAGGTGGCTTGGTAATAAGAGGGAAGACTTTGCACTCATGGTTTGAGATCAATATTGTCATTAATAATATTATGCTTGTTTATATTTTGCATGATGCCCTACTTTTCTCAAATTTTTCTTTGTGGGTGTATTTATCACTGAGATGTTATTGTTGCTATGATGAATAGTTTTAGCCAGATAACTGCATGTTGAAGTTTAATTTTATTGTATTTTCACTACCAAGGAGTATGTTTTGAATGTACTCCTTAAACGATTAATGTTCTTTTGAATATACGATTATACATCTATCCAAATTGCACCATTAGTTTTTTTTAGGTCAAAGAACACCTCCTTAAGTATTTTCTGCTTATTTTTTATAAGTCTAAATGGGTTTTTAAAAGAGAAGAGACAAATATACGGTAGACAGAGAGATACATTTTTTTGTCCGAATGGCTTCAACGAACTTGAACATAAATATTCATTAATATTAATATTAATTGCTAAGGGCCTCATTAACTTTGCAATCATAAAGGGTCCTTGTAAAATTTGTTTATGAATTGTCTTCGTTGTCGGAATGCTTCAGGTTTATTTATTTTACATTAAAATTTTCACTTTTTCAAGTTTTACCTTGTTATTCTTCACCAAATTTTAAAAACTATACTTCGGAAAGATTGATAAGATGGATTTCTCCAAAGTTTGCAGGAACCCATAAATTATTATGATAAAATAAGAATACTATTTATGATATATGTATGAAATTCGTTGCGAGTTTTCGAGGACATTGAAGTTTTATTACTTTTTTAAAGAAATAAAGATATACGATAATTATGTATTAACCTCATTTTTTGTGTCTCCTTTTACCAAATATGCTACTTCTTGTAATCTCAGCGGCGAGAGGTAATACAGTGGTATAGAAAGAGTTTACACTCGCAATGTTTGAGACATTTATCGAGCTGAAAATACTAGTTTCTCTTTATTTTGAAACTATTTTAAACCATTGCCAGTAATTCTCTGCATCTGGGACAGTTTCTAAGTTCAGAATATTTCCATGAACATTTGCACTCTCTCTATTTTCTTTTTATTTGTTTGTTTTTTGTTTTGTTTTGTTTTTTGGACGAAATGACGAATGCTGCCAGAGATGAATTTCAGATCTGTTCATCCTTGTAAAGTCGTTGTCAAAATCCTCAAGTTATGCCAATTATTTTCATCAGTTTTATCCTAACAGAAGCCTTGATTTTTACCAAGTGAATCGCTTTTTTTCATTCTTCGATTTTGTGTCAACCTAGAGATCCAAAGAAAATTAAAAAAAAATATTTGAAAGTTTCTATGATGGCAATAAAAGCGTGATCATCTAATTTATTATTCTAAGACGAAACCTCGTCAAACTTTTGGAGCATGATTATGAAGACTCTATTTTTAACCCAATTTAAAGAAGTTTTGACGGACATTCTCTTTTCATTCTTTGAGCGTCTTTGAACATCAGCATTGTCCAACTTGAACCGTTGAAAAAATATTTGAAAGTACAGGATTTGGTCTGTTGCTGAAGCATCGTAATTCTAGTTTTTAGATTAATTAACAAGACTCGGGGTCTCAATTTTGAGGTTTTTCATTTTGGTTATTCGTTTGTGGGGTAAGAACAAATTAAAGGATAGATTATACATTTTCTTTTTAGATCCAACTTTTAAACATTACGGGGGAAAAAAACGAAAATAAAACCCAACCTCATTTTTTTTCACTTTTTTCTTAGAGCTTTGTACAAGCAGTATCGATAGTATTGGTATGTCAGATAGAGTAATATGAAATACAAGTCCCATAGAGAAAATGTCGTATTCAGTATGAAGACGCCTCATCATGAAGGCCTTAAATTAGTTAATTAAAACATTAAATGATCCAGCTGAGGCTGGAACTTGAAGAAAAGTCCTTTTTTTAATAAAATAGGCTAAAAAGAACTATAATATGTAGTTTAGATTAAATTAAATTTATTATGAACATTTTGAATGAAAATACATTCATATATTTGTTTCAATTTGTAATCTTCCTGTAAGTGTAAGAATTGATCTCTTAACGTCTACGTCGATCTTGATCTGGATCTAAGCAGATTCCTAACTTTACTCTTTTAGTCCAGAACGAAAACTGCATTAAGCCCTTATAGCTTCAAAGATATTGTTCAGATGTGATTTAAGAAAAATACGCCTCTTTCACTCTTGGATTACGATTGTTTCAGGAGTTAGATCAAAGATTAAACGAATTAAGCACAATGAAAAAAACATCTCTACTTTTAGCAAGGCAAAAAAAGTTTTGTTTCAAAGACTGTGACTGATGATGACATGATTCTGTCTACTGAAGAAGTTGATGGATACAAAAGTAACTTACAATATACTACTACATCAATTTTTTTTTTAAATCTTTGACAATGATCATATTTCTGAAAGTTTTATTATGTCTTAATGTTCAGTTTATTTAGTTTATCAACCGAATTTTAGCACATTTAGAGCAACAGAATGAGACCTTGTAAAAAATTACTGTTCCACGGTTTCTTCCTTTTTTCTTATATTTTTTGTTAATCTCTCAGCTTATGAAACGGAAAATTTTGGCTCTGGGTACAAGCAGTTTAAGCTAAAACAAAGGAGATGTTTTGAAGAGCATAGATTGATAATGAAATCACCATTTCCATCCGTATGCCATTTTTTTCAATAATTAGCAGCATTTGTAACCATAATTTTTTCCAGCTTATATTTTGCTTTGTTATATCAAATGTTTTTTTTTCCTATTTACATATAAAACAAGTCTTAGATAGCATATCAATTTTGTTATTTATGATTGGCTAGAAGTATGACAGATGGAATGTTATTTTGTCCACAGTTTCCAAGTTTTAGAGATTTTTTGCTGACATTTATTTTGCAGTTGACAATAATTGTTATATTTCTCAGTGCAATTGTATAATTTCCTTTTCTTTTTTTTTCTTTGTTTCAAAAGTAAGATAGTGCAGAAAAGGTTTATATATTCTGATTTGTTAACGTGTTGGAATTTTTTTCCCATTATTTTGTAGAGAACTGTTTCACTGTCTAAGTTAGTATAAGGAGTGTTATGAAACATTCATTCGCTTTTCATGCTGGAACGGAAAACGTTTCAGGCCACCACCACCATCCCATTTCCATATCCCCACCTATCTTCACCCCTCCTCCAACTAGAGTATTTTGGCTGTGAAACGATAACCTAAGAAGAGACCAAAAAGCCCAAAAAGGAAACATAAAAGAAATAATGTAAGAAAAAGGAAGATACATTCAGCAGGTGGAAGGAATTGGTGGAAAGTAATTAGAGAAGATGAGTTGACAATGTTAAAAATACAAGTATAGAGGGCCAAAGAGGAAGTTACAAATCTATAACAATCATTCTCATATTTTGTTTTCATTCTTATTTCATAATTAATCAATAGTTAATCTAATATTGATGCTTTTCGATTGTATTATCTCTTTCTCCTCCTCATTTTGAATAGATTTTAGTTCAATATAAATTATTTTAATACTCATGTCAATAGGCACGATGATTTCACACAAACATTTGCTTAGAGTTTCGCCAACATGGATATAATTTCTTGCTCATAAAAGAAACTAAAAACTCAAGGTTTTTGCCCGTTTCCTGGCCGACTACATACCTAGGTGTTCACCCTCCTGTCCCCTGACATCCCTATTTTAGCTTTGAGTAGACATTCCCTGACACTTTGCATTTGATAAACAAATCCCTGAGTGTTCTCAAAGAGAATCCTTCCCTAAAAAACAACGATGAAAAACAAATTATCGACAATATCGACAAATTTCTTAAAAAATAGTAAAAAATGTATCGTATCTCTCAAAATGTTTTTTGCTTATTATTTTAGCCTTTTTTTATCATATCTATCTAGAATAGTTTTGTAACTGATCTGGATGACTGTGTGATTATATATTCCCCATAAGCCATCCAAATATGAGCGTTCTATGAAATGCAAAAAAAAAAATATTTATTTAAAAGCTAATGTTATAATTTTCATATGGAAATGTTGTTGTTTTTTTTTTTTTAGAAAATTGAATGAAGATGATTAAAAGATAAATTTCTTGCAGTCTACTTTGTATGAAGAGGTATATTTTGGTATTTGCTGATATACATAAAATAATAAGAGGAAAATATTTGTGAAAGATGGAAAGTCATTTAAAATAAATAGAATAAGAATATGTTATACACAAAAATAGGATTGACCACCAGCAACACAACAAAATCAAGGTAATAAACATGTGCTTTTGAAAACATTTATATCAAGCTTTACTTCACCCTTTACATACATGTATCACTCAAATGATGCTGTTGCTGTTGTTGCTGTTGTTGTTGTTGTTGTTGTTGTTGTTGTTGTTGTTGTTGTTGTTGTTGTTGTTGTTGTCGTTGTTGTTGTTGTTATTATTATTATTATTATTATTATTATTATTATTATTATTATTATTATTATTATTATTATTATTATTATTATTATCATTGTTATTGTAATAATTTTTTTGTTTGTTTTAATTGTTGTTATAGTTTTGTTGTTGTTGTGATTGTTGCTCCTGCTGCTGCTGCTGTTGTTGTTGTGTTGTTTGAATACCAAAATAGAACGAAACAACGAGAAAAATTAATAACAGTGATAGAATTTACAGAATTCCATACAACAAATCATACCCGAGATTTAAAATTACTAAAGGCGTTGAGACTAAGTCATACCAAAAAATAAAGCTCCTAACTTTTGTTCTAGTAAAGCCTTTTATTCGAAAACAATACAATGGCAATCAAACCAATGCTATTTATTATTTAATATTATTGTAGTATGTTTTATCTTAATGGCCACATTTTTACATCAGCTGTCGTGTTAATGGGTACCAGACATGGTTATTTCTGTCAGTGAAAGAACGTTTTGCTTCTCCATTAGTTCAGCGTTTACCTGAATAAAAAACCAAATAAGAAGACAATTATATGAAATTTGTGTAAACAAAGTATTCATATTTATAATTTAGGGGCGTGCTCTTTGTTTTCTTGCAAGTAAAAAGGTTCTGGGACACTGTGATAGATATTGCGCCTTAGAAATTCTATCTCTTAATTTTACAAACTTAAAAATAAGAGTTCAAAAGGCTATGGAAAAAAAACTAAGATGAAAAGAAAGTTTGACAAAGAAAGAAATAGTAAGAAAGAGAGACAGAGAAAGAGAGAGAGAGAGGGGGGGGCGAGGAGGGAATATACAATGTAAATGGCGAAGATGACAATCTTTCTATTTATTAAGCTTTAAAGATTTTATAGACCGGGTGTAAGGTTTATCTTTCGCTTCAATTATCTACAGCTAAATTCTCAGATCTAAATGAATCAAGTTTCTAGTGGTGTATGTTAAAAGGGCCCCACTACTTCACTTAGCATTGACTTAGTGAGGTATATTGTTCCCTCCGAGATTTTTGTTTTACATGGCATCATCAATTTATGTGGCACGGACATAGGTCTTGAAGCGCCGTTGTCATAGGTTTTCCTTATTTTGGAATATCCACACTTGCAACACTTTTTTTGTTTTTATTCCAGTTATTTTGATCTATAAATTTATAAAGGCAACATTCTTTAAACATGGTTAAGCACATTTTATTCGGAAGTCTCTTGTTGCCAACTTTTTGCGTTTCCCGATCTATCGATCTAGCTAACTTTCATTTCTTCTCTTTTTGCTTCTCTTGTTTTTCGCCCTCTTTCCATCTATCTCCTCCCTATCACTTTATCTTTATTTCTTTCTATTAAAGCCAAACAGGTAAACAGCGTTCGCAAGAAGAGACTTTGCTCAAAGACAGGTCTCCAGTTAGTGGTTGGGTAATGATTCAGCTCTCTGAAAGCCCGTAACAAAAAAAAATCAAATATTGATACTGATTTGCCTAAAGCGACTGGCATCCCTCAAACCTCCATTTTCATTCCCCAACTCTTCTCATCAAGCACGCACCGTGCGCCCCCCCTCCCCCCCCCCCCCCCATTTACTCTTTTTCCCTCTCCGGGTTCTAGTCTCTCATTTGCAATGTTCTGCTTCAGTGCATGCATTAAATAAATATCTCAAACTACCAGTGAACAGCTTTTATGGAATGGGCCTCTGTGGGGAGCTGCTCACGTCGAGTTACTCCCGGTTCTCTGTGAGGAAATACTCCAGTGTGTTATCCTGTCTGTTGCTGGTGTTGTTTTGCTAACTTAGAAATCAATATTATTTTTTTTAAACGTATAATAATGTTATAATCATAGTTTCGCGTTGAGCTTTGTTTTTTATATTATATTATATATATAACTGTTCTGTAATGTGTAAACACTTTCCTCCTCGTATTTTTAAGTTAAAAAAAAAAACAATTTTAAAACCATTGAATATAATTATATGAACTGATCAAAAGGATGGCATACGTACATGTATATATACATACATATATATATATGTATGTATATATATATGTGTGTGTGTGTGTGTGATGTATGTATGCATGTATGTATGTATTTCTCATCCCGGCTTTGAACATGAAAGATTTTTTTACCCTTATTTACATCAATACTTCAATTGTTTCTTAATCTTTTAAGTCATACATTTCCATTTCTAATGCCATTGCCAAAACAATATAATTTTTCCAAAAAAAAAAAAATACAACATTCCCGGCTTTTCAAGTTATTGTTCTTGTGATTAAAATTATCATTCTAAAGACTAAAATGTGTGAAAATGCATGTACGCCTAAGCATTATTTTGTGTTAGGTTAGTTTGCTTTTTGCTTTTGCGGTACATGTGTTAGTAATTGCATACCTATTTATCAAATGGCAAACAGGCTTTTGATATTCGATTACTTACTATCACGAGTTCGTGCTGTGAAAAATAGTAATGTCAGTGGTTTATTGGTGATTATATCAAAATATTCTGACTTGGAATCAATATAGATATATTAAACTTAGACTTAGAGACGACGATTTGCAAGGCCTTATCAATCTTATATATATATATATATATATATATATATATATATATATATATATATATATATATGGCCCACTAAAGTTTTATTACTGCATTATTCTGTGTGTAGAAAATTTGGAATAAACCTCACGGCATCGGGTTTATAAAAAATTTCAAGATCTAATATTAAAAAGTAATTTGGGTTTATGGCTTGCTTTCTTCGGCATTTTCTATTGTTGTAGTCTGACGATTTTTTATACTTGTTTTGTGGTCAAAGAAAACAAACAATGGTTTCCATAAAAGAACTTGCCGATTACTTGTCTGCTCACAAACTGTTAAATTTTAGAATTGTGGAATCAAAAGTAGGACATGAAACAAACATAACTGATTATAGCAGTCCTTACAGCGATAGTACCAACTGCAGCTTTCCAGATCCTACGGACATCTACAGCACCAGCTTTGGCACCTACAGCAGCTTCCCTACCACCAGCACGACAGCCACCAAGGACGACAACAAAAGCGAGCGTAAGTTGAGAACAACAGCGTTAGAGCTCTTGTGTCGGTTTGGTCAGACCACCAGCATGCACGGCCTGTCCCAGGCTATGGGGGACAGACCACGCTGGAGACGACTCGTCTGGGCTACCCTGGTCATCGGTTTCAGCATCTGGGCTACCTACAACGTGACCAACATTATCTCAGACTTCCGGAAAAACCCTGTTATTACAAGTGTGTCCAGCGAGTACCAGGGCAAAGTCAAGTTTCCGGCAGTGACCATCTGTAACCTCAATAGAATTCGACTGTCCATGGCGCCACCGCTTGTACAGGATCTGACTGACTTTTATTTATCGGTAGGAGCAAGTAAATTAAATCCTTACAAACACCCAGCTCCTCTAGAACAAGTTACGACAGAAATATGAAAATAAAAATAAGTTCATTATTGGTAGGGCAAATTAGCGTAGTTTCTTCTGATGTATGCTTTCATTTAGATCGCGATGGACAACCCGTGGTATATCTATGTTTAAATGTAAAATATAAAAAGACCAGTGCAAGATTTTACAAAAAAAGTTCTTGTTTTTTTTTTCATATTTAAGGTTGCCTACGCTGATACTGACTATGTTGGATTCACCCAGTCAGGATTCACCCAAGGATATCGGGGAAACGCATATATATACGATTATCTTTTTCAATCTAAATTCGACTTATTTGGGAGTTCTTGTTGTACAGGAATTGGCTGCACTCTCTTGTTTGATTTTGACAGCGTGAGCCTTATAATTTGTAAAGAAGAGAAGTGTCTTATATCAATATCTGGTCTGCAGACTGCTGACCTCTGTAGACGGTTGTCATTTCTAATTCTTTCATTGATGTTGTACGTAAGTGAATGAGTTGTCAGTGTCACAGCTGGGTTGGTAGAGCTGCATGTTGGACTAGACTAATCTCATACAATGGAAATATATATTTTCAGCTGAAAATAATAGTCTTCCAGTCTTTGGAAAGGTCTAGTGTCATTTCGATAACGCGAAATCTTATGTTTTACTTAATACATAAAATAATATCAATTACCTTAACAAATGTATGAGCAGTTTCAGAAATTCTAGCTTTCTTCATTTCTCAGAACAATTGGGTAATGACTGGAAATGGGAGCTCACAGATTTCATGGTGCACTCAGTATTTGTGTCGGTCCCATAATTAATTGTTCCTATCGTTTTGTTTTCGAAGATATGGTAATCTCAAAGCAAGGCAAGTAGTTGCGACAGACAGGCACCCTCTTGATTACTGAAAGCAAATCTTCTAAGATTCTTGAGATATCAAAATTGTATTGAATGCACCTGAGGGATTTCTCTTTGTGAAGTGGTGACCTCTCTCTAATTCACTCACAAACTCTTGGAAGCAGTGTTGGATAGCGATGATAAATAAGAAATGATTCAATGTCGGTGTCACTAAAAATGAATTCACAACATTTTTTTTTATTGCTTCACACTCACCTGAAGTGTTTTTCCTAACTAGCATCACTCGTTTATTGAATTTCTTCTTAATTTTACATAAGACTAGGCGCTGATTTATGCACATATGTTTTGAAGCGACTTATTCTGTTAAAAGGTGAAAATGTCACTTTTTGTCAGCAAAGATTGATTGCTTGGTTGTTTCTACATCTTCTAGACTACTTTTGGAAAATCTCGTTCAAGTTTTAAATTGCCTCATCTGAATTAATTAGTTTGCTGTGTTGACTAATGATTTCGTTAAAACATTTTGCTGCGTCCTTGATTTGTGTGTCCATTCCAGTTGTCTTGACAAAAGTTAGATAATTTTTACAAAAGTTCTGCATTGATGGAAAATCAGTAATGACAGTATCGGATCGTATGCCTACAACACGCTCTTATATTGCCACCCCTTTTTATCTGTTTTCTGATCTTTTTCTCGTGGAATTCTTAGTTACGAAGAGTTAAAATTGGTTTTCGGCCTTTTGGGGTAGTATTTGGAAGATAAGATTGAAAATAAATAATTTTTTTTCACAGTAGACTTACATGAGAATGAAAGTTACGGTTGTGTCTATTTAACAGCTGTATTACATTTTATACTCCACGACATTGTTTTCTCAGACTTACTTACTATCGATCATCCTCTTTTATTGGTGCCTCATTCAGTATTTGCTGTATGTGAGTCGGTTGCTGGTAATGAAAGGTTTGGGAAGAGTCTGGTTGTCTCAATGCATGGTTCAACTTTGCACGTTGAGGATTATTGTATGTACATGTATTAAGAAATTCAAAATAGAGTTGGTCTATATTAAACCTGCTGAGTCCATTACTACAGTTACATAGGGTTTCATTTAAGATCTTCTTGCCTCTGCTCTTCATAATCATAGTAAATTTTCTGGATTTCTAAGCTAACCGTCATTATTGAATTAAAAATATGAAAATAGCGGTTACTCAAAGAAGTCGTCGTCTAGCTGTAATCTGATAAGCTAAACCATGATATTATTACACCACTCTCTGAGTTCTACATGGTCAGAGTTGGATTTTATCTTGTCTTATCGCTTTGTATTGTTTTCCATGGAATTAATGACTAATGTTCGCGTTATTTTCATCTTAATGCCACCAGCTTTTTGCTAAAGTGGAAGATATCAACACCTTGATCAGCCTGGTCATGAGGCACTACCCGAGTGATTACCAGCGTGAGATTGGACATCACATGGATCGCATGCTCTTCAGCTGTAGATTTGGAACGGTGAGTATTCAACTGTCTGCTCGACAGGAAACGATCATGGAGCTGTCATGAGCTCAGCCGATAGGGCGCTGGATTCTCAAATTTCATGGTGAGGTTGGGCAACCATATTTTGACTTCATGAAAAGTTATCGTATCCGTACAGGATTCTTCAGGAAAGTTAGAAAAAAATCAAAGGAAGAATAACGGTTTTGCGTGATTTATGATTACGTTGAGCAATCTGTAACTAAGAAACTATACCAGATGTCTTAGCGTGAAGTTTTTTCATTATGAGAAATCAGTTTTTGTACTTAACCAATTTTCTATGTTGAGGACCTAACCGCTTACTACGATTTGACGCATAAAGTATCTAACACTTAAACATTTATCAAAATGCATGTCTGAAATGATCACTGAACAGGTCTGGACTCTCCTGATTAATTATTTTTTACTGTTATAGAGAAATGTGGTTTTAATTTGGTTCAACTTAAAATTATCAAGGACGAATATTTGTATAATCAATCATTGCTTTGAAGAGCTTGATTTTATTTCCAATTAAAAAACAAGAGGTACTACAAGGAATATGAAAAAAGTCTAATAGCAAATAGTACATTTGTCAATAATAAAATTAAATGTTAATTTAGAAAATATAGTGAGATAGTTGTTACTTATAATATTATTAATATTATGTTGCAGTCGGGATATTAAAATTAGCATTGTATTAGAAGTGATTTTATTTTAATGTAACATTGATGTTCTGAATGTTCTGAAAGGTCTGTATTTATCTTTTTTTCATTATTCTTCTTCTCCTCCTCCTCCTCCTCCTCCTCCTCCTCCTCCTCCTCCTCCTTCTTCTTCTTCTTCTTCTTCTTCTTCTTCTTCTTCTTCTTCTTCTTCTTCTTCTTCTTCTTCTTCTTCTTCTTCTTCTTCTTCTTCTTCTTCTTCTTCTTCTTCTTCTTCTAATTACTATTATTATTATTATTATTATTATTATTATTATTATTATTATTATTATTATTATTATTATTATTATTATTATTATGATTATTGCTTTTGCTTTATTGTTATTTTTGTTGTTATTATCATTTTATCGTATTTCAGGAATACTGCTTCCCTCATAATTTTACCTACTTCTACAATTTGCTGTACGGAAACTGCTTCACGTTTGCTAGTAGCCATTACCAAGATAGAGATCAATGGTGAGTCTCTTTCTTTTTCATACACTTTCTCCCTCATTCTCTCTCTCCCTCTCTCTCTCTCTCTCTCTCTCTCTCTCTCTCTCTCTCTCTCTCTCTCTCTCTCTCTCTCTGTCTCTCTCACTCTCTCCTTCTCTCCCTCGTATTTGATTAAAAACCACCCACGCATGGCTAATCTATATGCAATACAATATCAAGCCACTAAACGTGTCGGGTGTATGCACGTCTTCCAAGCTGATAGAGTGACATTAGATTTGTGCATCTGATTAATACATTTCACACTCGGTTTGCGTTGTGGTTGTAATTGGTCAAGCCTTCTCTGCCGGACGTTATTTTTTTTTTTTTTAGTTCTAGACTTAAGACTAACAGAGATGTTTAAGACGCAAACTTGTTAAACCTGATAATTTTTTGTGTCTAAATTAATGTTTACGGAACATCTTGATAGAGGTGACTTTGGCCCCAGAGTAAGTTGCTTTTTTTATGCATTTGATGAGATCACCCATTGCGATAATCTATACCGCTTTTCGATGCGATTGGTCTCACACAAGTGGTGATTCACACTTTCAAGGTCGATGAAGCAGGCAGGACCACAGCACGGTCTCAACCTGGAGCTTGACATCCAGTATGATGAGTATCTGACCAGCAGCCCAGTAGCCGGGGTCAAGGTCATCATACACGACAATGAAGAGGTGCCTTTCCCCGAAGATGGAGGCGTGGTCGCTGGGACTGGCGTTCACACCAATATCGGTATCAAGAAGGTAGGAGTACTATGTAAAGGATTGATTGTCGGTATGAGGAAGGTAGAAGTACTGTAAAAAATTATCAATTGTCGGTATGAGAAAGATAGGAGCACTATAGAAAGTATTGATTTGCTGTATGAGGAAGGTAGGAGTACTATAGAAAATATTGATTTGCTGTATGAGGAAGGTAGAAGTACTATACAAAAATTATTAATTGTCAGTATGAGAAAGTTAGGAGTACTATAGAAAGTATGTCAGTGTGAGAAAGGTAGGAGTACTATAGAAAATATTGATTTGCTGTATGAGGAAGGTAGGAGTACTATAGAAAGTATTGATTGTCGGTATGAGAAAGATAGGAGTAGTATAGAAAGTATTGATTTTCGGTATGAGGAAGGTAGAAGTACTATAGAAAATATTGATTGTCGGTATGAGGAAGGTAGGAGTACTATAGAAAGTATTGATTGTCGGTATGAGAAAGATAGGAGTAGTATAGAAAGTACTAATTTGCTGTATAAGGAAGGTAGGAGTACTATAGAAAGTATTGATTGTTGGTATGAAAAAGGAAGAAATACTATAGAAAGTATTGATTTTCGGTATGAGGAAGGTAGGAGTACTATAGAAAATATTGATTTGCTGTATGAGGAAGGTAGGAGTACTATAGAAAGTATTGATTGTCGGTATGAGAAAGATAGGAGTAGTATAGAAAGTACTAATTTGCTGTATAAGGAAGGTAGGAGTACTATAGAAAGTATTGATTGTTGGTATGAAAAAGGTAGAAATACTATAGAAAGTATTGATTTTCGGTATGAGGAAGGTAGAAGTACTATAGAAAATATTGATTGTCGGTATGAGGAAGGTAGGAGTACTATAGAAAGTATTGATTGTCGGTATGAGAAAGATAGGAGTAGTATAGAAAGTACTAATTTGCTGTATAAGGAAGGTAGGAGCACTATAGAAAGTATTGATTGTCGGTACGAGGAAGGTAGGAGTAGTATAGAAAGTATTGATTGTTGGTATGAGGAAGGTAGGAGTAGTATAGAAAGTATTGATTGTCGGTACGAGGAAGGTAGGAGTAGTATAGAAAGTATTGATTGTCGGTACGAGGAAGGTAGGAGTAGTATAGAAAGTATTGATTGTTGGTATGAGGAAGGTAGGAGTAGTATAGAAAGTATTGATTGTCGGTACGAGGAAGGTAGGAGTAGTATAGAAAGTATTGATTGTTGGTATGAGGAAAGGTAGGAGCACCAAAGAAAGTATTGATTGTCAGTATGAAAAAGGTAGAAATACTATAGAAAGTATTGATTTTCTGTATGAGGAAGGTAGAAGTACTATAGAAAGTACAGTAGAATCTCTGTAAACCGAAATTTTGGCGCCCTTTGAATTCATTTCGATTTAAAAGCATTTTGGTTTAAAGCTAGTTTTGTTTTCGATCATTTTTCAGGGGAAGTAACTGCTATTTCTGTTGCCTTGCCAATAATAACTGGGCCTGAAAATGGAACATGTATTGCCCTGGCTTGTCGAAGCCAGAGAAACACTGCTTCTTCCAGCTCTTCATGACTGCAAAGTTTCATTTTCTTGGTAGTCGGGCAAAATTTCGAATCTTCACGAGCCTTCTGTAACTACTCTCTGTCTTTCAAAATTGTAGACAGCGTTGAGTTTGGGATGCTATGTTTTTTACAGATCTCTGTCTTCGATAGGTTCTTTTCATCCACTTCGGATAAGATTTTCTGTTTAAATTCCAATGTGGAAGCAGAGTGCTTTCCTTACGACGTCTTAGAGGTGCATAAAGCTAAATGTTGAAAACTATCGCAAGTTGTAGGCCTAATGCGAATTAGAAATTAGAGTACATGTACTGATCAGTAGCACTGCGTCGATGTTCAATACCGACGATGTAAAAACTGGAACTGTAACGGTGTGTGTGTGTGCCACGGTGCCTGTCCGTTGTTGAAGAACATACAACTGCTTTACAAAGAATGCAGTATCACTGTCACTAGTGTCAGTATCAGTGCATCAGACAAAGAAAGAAGGCTCCATGTGTCTATCTCTACTGTCTCACACAGCACTAGACCTCTATTCACACACATACACGCACAAAAGCACAACCACTGACTGCGCGAGCGAGACGGTACAGTGGTGATCCCTTGCGTGAATGTCCAATCATCATCGCTTACCACCACCATCACCCCTCCTCATTCCCATTCATCGACTGTGTGCTTGCAGGTCTAGTGCAGGGCTTGATCGGTGTGCTCCTCCCCACCCCCCATCAGCTATTAGATTGTCAAAAAAACGCCTACTCTTCCCTTCATACAATTACGTGTACTAGGCATTTGTGTTTTGATTTTTTTCGCCTTTGGGTTAATAAAGAGAAGGGGAAGAAAGAGAAAAAAAAAGAGAAAAGTTATTTCGATTTAAAGGCAGTGCCGTTTCGAAGCATTTCGGTTTATCGCGGGAAAGGGTACAAAGGCAAAGAGGAAATTCGCACAATTTATCGATTTTTTTTTTCGGTTCATCAAATTTTTCGGTTTAGCAGCTTTCGGTTTAAAGTGATTCTACTGTATTGATTTGCTGCATGAGGAATGTAGAAGTACTACATAGAGAATTCATTGTCGGTATCAGGAAGAGAAGAGTAGCGTGCAGCTAGTATTGCTTGTTGATATCAGGAAAATAAGACTTAAGAAGCTGAGAAAGCTTGTTGATATCAGAAGGCAGGAGTAGTGCACGTAGGAATACTTGTTGATATCAGAAGGTAGTGCAATTAAGAACTCTTATTGTTATCTGAAAAGTAGGGGTAATGATCATAATCTTGCATCATTTTGTTGCTGTCGTACTGTGTTAGCCATGTGCTGCCTCGTTAATAAATGCTATGATCAGTTGTGACTTTTGTTGTTGATGTTGTTGTTGTTGTAGTTTTTTAATTGAGCTAAATTAAAAATAAAAAGAGCAAAGTGTATATCTTGTATATGAGCCCATCTAAGCTCGGCACATCCACGGCGTCCAACACCAGTACTATTCTTATATGGCCTTTCTCAGGCTTAATACTGACGGATCCTTCAGTAAACCTATGCATTGTCTGGATCGCTCGGTTCCTCTTTAACTACTCCTCATGGTAGACTCTTCATAACCTCAAGAAGTGTCAATTTTCGCATAGCTTTTCATGATTTTTTTTTTTTAATTATGGTTATACTGGCGATTTTAAAAGCTAATTAAGCTTAAACCATTTTCTGATCCCATCCTATTCGAGTTGGTAGCGGTATGTCTTTCATCAGCATTTGCTTTTACTTTACAGACGTTGAGTCGTTGTGCATAGATTGATTTTAGATGGAGTTCTGAATATATAAAGTGATTTTATCCTGGTTATTTCACAGCCGTCTACGGATTGTTTTTTTAGAATAAAAAAATGTCGGTAAGCAAACAGCTTTGCTTGTACAAGATATAAGTAGATTACCGAATAATTCGTTTATATATATATCAAAAGTTTTAAGACCCACTGTGCTCTTTGGTAATTCAGATCCTTTGATTTTTATTTGTCAGACACAGATCAAACGCCTCCCAGCGCCACACGGTGACTGCATCCAAGAGGTAGGCTCAACCAATACACACAAGAACTTGTTTTCTGAGGAAGGTTTTGCCTACTCTCTCCACGCCTGCCTCAAGTCCTGTTTCCAAGAATCTGTATACAAAGCGTGTCACTGCTGTGATCCAAGTTATCCGTGTGTTAGTGAAGCTCTTCAGCTTAGTACCGGGATCTTAGCTCCAGGCGGAACGATACAGTATTGCAATGTTACTGATGATGGAAAGTTCGAGTGTGTTGACCGAATGGCGAATTTATTTGCTGAGAGCAAGCTCGGCTGCACGCAGAGTTGTCCCCCTTCTTGCCAACAGTCGACGTATTCGACGTCTGTGTCGACAGCAAAATGGCCAACCTATAGATATTGGTCCACAGTGGTTTATAATCAAGGAGTCTCTGGGGATGTGTCTAATCTTGTACAGCAGTATGAGAGCACGTTTCTCAAGATAAGCGTCTATTTCGACAGTCTGATAGTAGAGAAGGTGGAGAGTCAGCCGGCTTATTCCTGGAATAGACTGCTCGGGGAGATTGGCGGTCAGTTGGGTCTGCTGCTGGGGTTCTCCCTCCTTACAGCTGTAGAGATACTGGAGCTGCTGCTGGTGGACCTTGGGGCTGGCCTGGGCTTCAAGACATTCTGGAAGTGAAGGTCGCTTGGGGTTAGATGAGTACAGAGAGTCAAATGCGAGAGTCGTATATATTAAAGCAGAGTAGTAAACAACCTGATTGTGACTTTATATTAAGTCAGTACTGAGGAATTTAGCTGTTTCTAACCCAGCAATAACGACAGTATGATGTTAGGATGATACAGATGAGTAAATAAGACAACTTGTTAGTCTGGAATTCGATCAGCCACTATGATAATGTGATGGTAGTATTGTTCTAACTTAATAACTTAATGTGGTGGTAGTCGCAGATGAGCCCAGAAGCAAACTGAGTTTGGAATTAACTTAGCATTGAAGAGAATGTAATTGTGCTATAAGGACTGACTAGGCGGGTAAATAAAGGTAGCTTAGCTTCACATGATTGGCGGACTGATTAATCGCACATTGCTGCCATAGGTCTGTACAAATGATAAAGTGGTGGAAACCACTGGAGTATGCTGAGAACTTAGATAAAACTGGAAGACCACTTCAGAATTCATTAATCTCTGAAAGAAAACAGGAAGCCATCGAAAGACTAGTTCAATTGTGAAGACAGCATTAAGGCAGTCTGACATAAGCTTGGTATGTAAGAGAAAATCAGAGACGAAAATGAAAGTTCTGCAGTAATGATCACAAAAAGTCTGACGAAATGAAAAACTAGAGAACTAATATGAAAGCACCCAATGTTCTACCTGATAAATATAAAGTTTTGGCAGCTTGTGGTAGGCTCAAGAAATGCATGATATGCAAGCATCTAAGGACTATAAATAAAATGTTTACAGCTTGGGGCTAGACTAAATCCGCCAATGGGTAATATGAAGACAAAGGTTTCTTTAGATGATCATGAGGGTATTTCGGAGCAAAAGCTTTTTTCAACAAATATGACCTTTGATTACTCTAGTTATTTACCTTGTTTAAAAAAGGAAGAAGGTCCCTTACACTGATATTAATTGCATGCAAAATTATAGACCAGTGTCAAATCTTTTTTTTTTTCCATTCACGTCCCGGAAAGGAATGTTTATGCTCATATTCTCATTTCTATTCAAAGCATCTAACAAGGAAACTTAAGTCTGAACCTAAGTGAGTACGCATCAGAGAAATAGTACGAACGTTCTGCAATAAAAATTGATAATAATATGTCAGTGCTTGCCATGTTGGGATTATCTGCTGAGCAGATATCATTGGCCGTACTGTTTATTTTAGCACTCGCAAACATCGTTTGGCACCGGTGTAACTCCTCTCAAGTGGCTTAAAAACTACCTCACTGACAAACTGCGTAAATAATTAATGGTAATTATATTTTAAACGTTCTAAATTTTGCATATCTTGCAAGGCATTTCTCAGAGCTAAATACTCGGCCGTCTCTTTTACATGAAAATTTAACTCTTTAATTTTAAAGTTTCCTCTTTAAACTTTGGGTACAGGTATTCAGTTGTATACTATGGTGTATGTTTGTCTAGCGATTATTATCGTTTCTCTAAGTTCATTTGTTACTGCTTATTTTAAATTGTCTAGTTATTAATTACATCTGTTATATCTTCTTCATTGTTAATGTTAAGAGTTGTTTTCAAGCCTTGTAAAGCGATAACATGCCATTAACTATATTGATTATTATAATGTAATCAAGATGAATATCTTGATATAAGATCTAGCACACATAGCTCAGTAGTTCAATAAATCTTAGTCTCTCACTGAGTAATATACGGGCTCAAAGCAAGATAATTATGTTTGAGCCAAATTTCAAAGAAATCAAAGAGGTGAAATTTTTTAGCAATACTAAGTTATCTTCAAGAGATAATAGTAAGCAGGAAATGGGAGGTTCTAAATAACTTTAACGTTATGCAATTGTTGTTCTTATTTTCCTTTCCTTTTTTTAAACTTAAACGAAGAAGAAGAAGAAGAAGAAGAAGAAGAAGAAGAAGAAGAAGAAGAAGAAGAAGAAGAAGAAGAAGAAGAAGAAGAAGAAGAAGAAGAAGAAGAAGAAGAAGAAGAAGAAGAAGAAGAAGAAGAAGAAGAAGAAGAAGAAGAAGAAGAAGAAGAAGAAGAAGAAGAAGAAGAAGAAGAAGAAGTAGGAGGAGGAGGAGAAGGAAGAGAATGAGATGAGTTGGAGAGAGAGGGGGAGAGAGAAAGAGAGAGAGGGAGAGAGAGAACAGAGACAGAGACACACAGAGAGAAATATTGATCGATAAAAGCCACCTGGGATCCTGTTTTAGGATATGGCGTGTTCATGTAAATTTTTAAATCGGGGTTTGCATGTCAGTGTCACTGTGGCTTGGTGTGTCGCGGAACTGTGGTCTAAGATTCAGATTTAGAATAGAATGTTTCATACAATGCTGTTTGACTTTATCTAAATGCGCGAAATACGCATTTTCAGTTATGTTTAGACTACCCAAATCCTGTTAGATCGATTCAATAGGTTAAGGTTCATTTAGTTTCAGCATTGTTTGGACACAAAAGATAGAAAATTCTCAAGTTTTCCACCTTTGCTACCACTCTTCTCTTTTTATTTTAATGATATTTGCTTTGTTATGAACCGTGTGAGTGGATCATTAATTCTCTTTTATCAATTTCTGTCGATGCTTTTCATTTGTAATTAAACAGGTTTGTTTAGGTTCTCTTTGCTCTTACATCAATACCCCTTTTTAAGTGATTTACAATAAAGATGGCTTGGGTTATTTAAAATAGTGGCAATACTTTTCTCTGAGGCGTTTGGGATCTTTTTTGTATTTGATTATGTTTGTTATATTTGCACCTGAAGCCACATGTTGTTTGGTGTGGGTATATTTATCAGGGAAATTTTTTCTTGCAACTTAGAATAATTTTAGTCCGATAAAGGCATCCTGTGGTGTTCCTTTACATTGTATTTTCACTAGCGAGGGTTACGTTTCGACATTGAACCTCCATTGTTTGTTGTTCGTTTAATCTATTCATATACCTGTAAAAGTTGTTATATATTCTTTTCTTTTGAATACACGTCCCTTCACATTAATGATTATTAAATTTGTTACCACGAAGTTTGATCGATTTGTCTTCAAGGATTTTTTTTTCTATATGTATTCAGTGTTTTTACAATTTTCAAAGGTCCTTGAAGGCTAATCATGTACATGTATTATTACCGTTGACGAACTGCCTCAGGAGAATTTCACTGTGTTATTCGACCTTCGTCTAGTTTAGAAATAATTTTGTCGTATGTTTTCTTTAATGAATTTTTTTTAAGTTAAGAAGAATTCAAAACTATTATAATAAAATACAAATACTAATCGTGGATATTGAAGTTTTAATTACTAGTTTAGAGAAATAGACATATTCGATAATTATGTTGTGAACCTCAATGTTTTGTGCTTTCTTTTTCCAAACATCTTACTTTCTGTTCCTTAAACGGCAAGTGGTAATACAGCAGCTTAGAGAGAGTTCACACTCGTCAGATGGCGGTGGGTAATGAGCGGTGTCCTTTGTCATTGAGACCATAAAAAGTGTTCTCAGTTACCGCTTATTACTAACAGCCACCTGGCGAGAGCCGCACAAGCTTTAAACTCGTGAGTAATGGTCAAGAACATCTAGATAATCAGGTTTATTATAACTATTGTTATTATTATTATTATTATTATTATTATTATTATTATTATTATTATTATTATTATTATTATTATTATTATTATTATTATTATGATTATTCGTATTATTATATTATTTTGTTGTTGTTGTTGTTGTTGTTGTTGTTGTTGCTGTTGTTGCTGTTGTTGTCATTTTTATTATATTCATATATATATATATATATATATATATATATATATATATATATATATATATATATATATATATATATATATGTAACTAGCTGGGTGTGGGTTCCTAAACTTAGTTAGTTACTGCTGCAATAGGCCCCACTAGTTATTTATGGAAGCTCAGTGCTTCTTCGTACTCTAAGTAATTGCAGGCCCTAACTGGTTATGGTAGCGTGCCTAGCAGCATTGCAATACTACAGAGTTCACACTCTCGGATCCTTTAATATCAGTGGAGTACTAAGGCCACTGTTCCCTAACTAATATGAGTGGGTGTCGAGACTTCACAAGAACAGAATAGTTAAACTCCAGAAAAGAACACAAAAGAGAAGAAGGTTAAAATTACCAACACCTACAATAAGTTTATTCCACGAATACTCAATTATCAATGAATGGAAGCAATTCTCAAAGAATAAAATACAAAATACAAAGATGATCCAAAAGCAATTGCGTAATAAAGGGTACTAACAAATGGTCAGAATGATAAGCGCCAAGCAGATACTCAAAATAAAGTGCATATAACTAAGATCAGATATTAACACAAAATGGCCAGAATACAAAGTAGAAGATACTAAGAACTAAACAAAATGCCTAATAGAAATGTCCAATAAAAATGGCCAGAAGAGAAGAATATATATATATATATATATATATATATATATATCAACTGTTCCCATGATCGGAAGCTAACAAGTGAACAAGGATAGCAAGAGGTGGTACATCAATGAGATTTATAAAACTGGCCACACTAACACGACTTCAGTTTGCGATGAAATAAACTATTCATGCAAAAATTAGATCACAGTTTTTTATGAATTAAAATACAATTGTATATATTATAAAAACACATTAGTTTTATTTCGGAATACGAAATAAAACTAATGAAAAACTGAGTATGCAGGACACACCTGATCAATCAATGATCCACAATCAAGAAAAGGAAAAATATACCAAAACAAAACATTTGATTTAAGATTTTGAGAAGAAAAATGGAAAGAAAAAACCATGGTTGGTTGTAACAGGCGAGGATTTTACTGTTTTCCTGCTGGGATTGATTGTTTATCGAATTATAATGAGCAAACGTGTACATTAGTTCGAAACAGTAAAAAAAGAAAAGGTCATTGAACATAAAGTTGTTTCAAAGTATCATTCTTTCTGTCAAAACCTTTACTGCATTACTAATATGCGCTTTCAGGTATGTTACATACTATGTGAATATCCGTGAAACTCTAGAAACAATTAATATCATTGTGATGAAGTATAATTGCAGTCTACCTAGAGCATTGGGAAACACAAACGTCTCTGTGTAGTGCAGTGTGAGAAAGATCACAGATACAAGTTTATATATTAAATCATAGTGATAATTGCACCTCTAAATCTGTATCATCCTGTTTTGTCTGACTGGACCTTACGTTCACTTGCAATTTATGATGAAATAAACTAGTTTGCTCCTGGTTGTTCTGTTTTCTTTTTATTTTCTCCAGCTACTTTAATATGTTACACGGAAAAATTTAAGTTTTACATGTGAATAACATGTTTGGTTTTGAAAACCACGGCACCTAAATAAGTCATTTTTAATTGTAGAACAAGTGCTCAAAAAAAGTAAGTATGTGTATAGGAGTTCTGTTGGAATAAATTGTAGGTCCCTAAATGTTAATTAAATACTGCCATTTTCCATATAGAAGGTTGTATATGAATATCCAGTTTTGATTTTAAAATTTATGGCACTAAAATCAATTGAAATGTAAAAAAAAAAAAAGGTTAGAATGGTCTATTGGACATTCAAGCTCACACAAAAACTGGTAAATGCTGTGTTTAGTGATCATGTTTACATATAAACTAAATATTAACATTTTTGATTAACAAAAATACAGGAATCTTATAAATTTTATCCACGTGCTACCCCAATATTTCATTCGTTTCCAAATATGTGAATACTTATCAAATGGTTTTCCATTGCCAAATAGAGAAGTTAGTGTCTTCAAAAAAGTATAATTTCTGTACCCTTTACAGACATAAGCAAGAATATTGTCCCTCACGTTTTCTGTTGTGCATGATAGTAAATAAAAAAATCATCATTTCAAGATTTAGATCAATCTTTCAAAATTGTAAATGTCTTAAATTTCTATACGAAGAACAATCAGCATTTTTTTTTCAAATATTTAAATGCCTCAAAAGTTGGGGAAAAGATCTGAGAAATTCATATATAGATCAGGGAAGAAAATATTTTATCTCAAGGTGAAGAATTGTTAGCAACAAAATTTATGTTTATAATTTCAATATTATTTTTCATGGAATTGATCTGAGATAAAAGAAACAATATAACACTTTTCTTTATCACGTTTTTTTTTACCAAGCAAGGTCAGCTCAAATGAAAAGTAAGGTGATAAACACAGCAAATTTGATCAGGGAGACCTTGTCTTCGGTCTCATGTATTTAGTCATGTTGTGAAGTTTCTAACTTATAAAAATTCCTCATTAATCATTTTCCACATTGATTATTGTACGTTTAAGAAATTAAAAAGGACTTAATTCGTTAAAATCATTCAAGATATCTAATAACACCATAACACTTTTCTCAAGGCAAGAAAAAACGATCCTTGCTCCTAATCCAAAACCAAAAACAAAAAAAAAACAAAAAAAAATATACATAAAAAGCATTAGATTCTGTGGTAATTTATGGAAAGTCAAAGGAAACTCCTAGTTGTTTCTGCACCTCAGTGAGAATGTAACTAATTGTCTCACTGTCTTCGTGAGAGATCTTGGAGCTCTCAGTTTGGCCTGGTGAGGTAGAAAGAAAACACGGAAGTTGGAGAGATTCAGATGACTATCACTGCTTCATTTTTTACCCGATATCCTAAAGAAGCTTTAATATGGATTTCAAAATACACCATTACAAAATGTAAAACTGGAGAAAGCACTTTAAACCCCACCATGCCTGCCATGCTATAAATTATGTTAAGTAAGCTAGAAAAGTCTTTGAGTTAACTTAAAGAGGATAGGCTCTATCAAGTATTGAGGAAAAAAATTGGAATATGTTCTAGTGTGCAACTAGATAGAGAAATTAAAATAAACCTCAAACAAAGTCTAATAACTAACAAGGTTTACAGTTGAATAATGCATTTTAAGAAGTATTAATTACAAATAGAACAAGAACTTTGAACCGTAAAAAAACTATAGTATGCAATGAAGCAAAGAAAACTCTTCTGGATTTACATAAGACGCAATTAACACCATAAATTTTATCTCTATGACCTTTGTTCATTTTGTGTCAAAATTCATATGAAGACCACATTCTAATATAAATATAACATTGTGAAAAAGTAACACTATTGGTGTTAAAGCTTTTACCTTTGAGTAGACATTCCCTGATACCTTGTATTTCATAAACAAATCCCTGAGTGTTCTCAAAGAGCATCCTGCCCTAAAAGACAAAGATGAAAAAGAAATTCTCGACAATATAGACAAATGTCCAAAAAAAATGTTTAAAAAAATATAACGTATCTCTGTTGTTGTTGTTGTTGTTGTTGTTGTTGTTGTTGTTGTTGTTGTTGTTGTTGTTGTTGTTGTTGTTGTTGTTGTTGTTGTTGTTGTTGTTGTTATTATTATTATTATTATTATTATTAATACTAATTATTATTTGAACATCGTAAAAAATTGTGCGAGTTTTTCCTGTTCGGAGGCAGTTTTTTTATCACTTGCTGCTGCTGGTGTTGATGGATTATTACAGATGAAGAAAAAAGACATAATTTCAAGCATATTAAATATGAAGATGAAAAGTCATCTATTTCAATGGGAAGCATACTCAAGTAGTGCTACTCGCTAAAATTTTATATCTCAATGTATCAATGTCAATTTAATTAAATAAATACTTTTGCAATGTTGTTAGTATTGTAAAGAATGCCATAAAGACTTTTGTTTTTATATCCATTTAAAGGGGTGTCACAATGACTTAGATGTTACGATTACCATTCTAAAGGATGTCACAAATACTTAATTTTCCTTTCATCCAGCAAACGAACATAAAAAGATTTATTGGTTATCATTAACTATTAACTTTTAACTCATTAAACTAATATAGTGCACGCAAGATAGTTTTTAACTTTTAAAAATCTTAATCTCTTAATCTGTGGGTAACACCAGTAGTGAAAAATGATTGCAGAAATCTTTAAAGTTTTAGAAAATGATTCTCTCAAAGAAATACATCTTTTGGGAATGCACAATGACTGCACATAATATTTTTTTTAACTTTGAGGTTAAGGATCAGCCACATATATACAAAATTCAATATCACAAGATACTCCACTAATTGTCATTTTTTTACTATTTTCAATTTTCATACTGACCTCCTTTGCTAATGTCGGGAGTTCAAAATGTTTCACTTGGTTATCTTTTACTAAAATTCGATCTGGGCACCAGAATTTATCTGGGATCTGGGGAGATAAATAATTCACACTTTTAAAAATATGCATAGATACCCTACTAAAAAGCTTACAGTCTTGTTTTTTTTCTCCCTTGTAAACATAATTTACTCAACTGGTGCTAATCGCATTATTTCCCTGATGTGCTCATACTTTTCTCAATAACTTCCAATCATTTTATTTGCCACATGGAAAATTACTTCTTGAGCCAGAAACAGGAAATTCAGTGCACTTTTAAAATTTGTTCCTTATAATCATTTTTTTTATTGCAAAAACTAAGGATGAATAAGCAAAAATTATATCTTCACTGGGGTTATGATTCTGGCATTATCTAATATACTGCATTTGCCAGCTAAGTCAGATAGAAGAGCATGTAATTGCCACTATATAGGGTCAAAGAAAATAAATCATTATCAACTATATTATGGTTTGCTATTTCTTTGGTAAAATGTTAGCTATGTCTGATTGCTTGGTTTTCACTTCAAAGGGTTCAGAGTTGATTCCTTGACATGAAATAGTTGTCTCATAGACTGAAAAGATGGATGAGATCTTAATCGTAGCTCATGAGACTGGAATTAACTAGTTTTGCTCCAAATCAGGTGAAGAAGAGCACTGAGCATTTATTGCAGGATGCAATATTTACCCCAACATAAGACCTTCAGTGTAGAGCACCCCTTAGATGCCCACACCAAATTATATGGAACTCTAGAAGGGCTTCAAAAGACCACAGTGTTTATCTCCAGGGCAGAAATAATTGTTTTGTATAGTAAGCATCTAGAAAAGAGAAAAAAGAAATTCCTTTATTAACAAATGCTGCTTTCTTAAAGCTGGTCACTGATAGGGGGTGCCGGTTCAGAAACTTTAAATGTAGTCCTACCACAAGATTATTCTTTGTGCCTCTGATAACAAAAGAGTTTGCCCCGCCACTGGTCCTCATATCATAGTGCAACATGGCAAACTTGTTTCCAGAGTACTTTAATGTAATCACAGCTGATGAATCAACTCCTAAAGTGAGAGTAAAAGATGAATAATTCTTGTTGTTACTGCAAGCATTCCATCACTCTCTCTAAAAATATACTGTCATTGTCAAACCAGGAAACCCAGTTTTTTCAAATTGTCCTTTCAAAGTATAACTTTACTAGTAATTTCATTTTCTTTTCAATCATAATCACAAAGCTTCACTATTTACTTTGCAGGATTTCTGCAGCATTAAAAAAATCCAGAACTTTTCAAGGAGATCTTATAATATATATAAGATATACATTTATAAATATCTATAAGGCTTAGTGTATATATTGCCATTATGTCATTCATAAAAACCAAACAGTACTTTAACCATCCTCATTGCCAGAGAATGTTACAACTATATTAAATGGAAATTGCATTTAATGGGTGATAACTTTGTATTTTGATAATTTAATTTTTATTTTTTCTTTATCTCAAGAGAAACAGACTAAAAAGTAATATTATTAAACACATTCATTTTCTGAATTCAGTTGTAAAATTACTTGAGTTTGTCAAGAGTTCAAAGTGACATCTTTTATATCATCATATAAATAGAAAATAAGTATCCTAAAAATTCAATAATTTCAAGCTGGGAGTAACGGTTACTCATTTTTAATTGATTTCAGATTACAAAGTAACAGATCTTTAGAAAGAAAAACAACGGAATAAACTGTTAAACCCTAAAAATTCTTGAGAGCAAAGTAACATCCTATAAACTTAAACCTGTCTAATTTTCATATTTTGATTTTAAAAATCGATGAACTGACTTTAAGCACAGTAATTTGAAATTTTGTTGCTTTTCTCATAGATTGGTCTTAGTTACTGCTACCCTTACAGTAATAAAGCTAAACAATTACACATTTATTTAAAGAATACTTTTTAAATGTTAACCAGCCGATAGGAAATTCAAGAATTTAAAGAATAAAAATAAATCTTACCCAAATTTTCATTTCCGCTGTTCATTAATTTAATAAATAAATATGGTTCATTTGGACCTTACCAATTAGGTCAAATATTATCTTAAAACCATACAAGCAATGTTCTCTAACACAAACCATCTCATCCTGAAATTACCAGACCTTGTTTCACACAATTCTCCTCATTTTTCAAATTTGATATTTGTGATTACTTTCAGGTTAGTTTTATTGAAAAGGAAAAACATGAAAAATAGAATATCTACAGCCTCAAGGAATCACATATGGATATGAGAGTATTAATTTAGATCTTTGAAAATTCAAAGTTTTAAATTATAAAGATTCAGAAAATTAAACAAGAGAGGTTGATTTTTGTTTTATCTTTCATTTTTCAGAACCATACAAATCTGACTCAACAGTCACGATTGATAGTCATAAAGGAAAATTTGAACTAGGATCTCTTTTCCTATGTATTTTTTTCAAACAAGGAGATCATAAAAATCTTGAATAACTTTTACATTTTTACTTTTTGATCTATGGTAATAGTCACTTAAGGAGAGATCTGGTAGGGAAAAGTGAAGAGAAGTATTAGCTACCTGACTTGAATGGGATTCAGAAATAGTAACTTACATACACATAAGGCTTTCTTTAAGGATAGAAAATGTATGCCTAATTAGTCTTGTAAAATAGAATGTTATCAAATTCGTCTGGACGAATCTGTAATGCTCTTTACAGCTAAATGGCTTTCAAAAGTGATAATTGAACTTAGAAGGAAAAATAATCAGTTAGTCTGCAATCAATGTCATAACATTAAAAACTTCAGTCACTTGATGAGCCCTAACCTGTGTCCTCTGTGAGAGTTCCTTGGACATGGATACTTTCTGGCCTCCCTTTAAAAACGTGGTTTGCTGCCTGGACTGTGTAGCAGCCAAGGTCCATGAGCCCTCCACCACCGAGCTCTCTCTTTCTCATCCTCTCCAAATCATCTTTAGCTATGGTGAAGCTGACCTGCATCGTGTGTACCTCTCCCAGAGCACCAGAATTCATTTGCTCTTGCATGAACTGGTACACTGGGAAAAACCGAGTCCAGAAACCCTATGATATAATAGAGAAAAAAGGAAAGCGGTGATCTAAGACAGGTTTAAAACAAAAAGATAGTAGATATGTGGTGTGATTTTTGAGTCAGGAATCTATGGTGATAGCTTAAAAGGCAGAGTAAAATTAAAACAAGAATGTCTGCTAATTATGAGAATTTACAATCACAAACACACTTTAAAAACCCAAAAACATGTCATGCAATTTGTTAAAGACAAAAAATTGGTTTCAAAAGCAATTTTTTTCATTTCAGCCATTTCATATCAACTTTTCGCATCATAAAAGCTTCAGTGAAATAGATCTTTACAAGGAGCCTCCAATTTGTTTTTTATTCCAAGGACTAGAACTAGTATTATCACTTGAATAATAAGTTAACCTTCAAGAACAAATAATCTAAATTTATTAAATGATAATGGAAATATCTAAATACGTATAGTTAGTTACTTCCTCCATTATGAAATTTAAGTCAACATTTCTGACAAGTGCTACACATTTTGATATGCTTGTTTGAAATTGCAAAATGAAGCAGTCACGTGAATCCATTGAGGGTAAGATTTTGTGGCAAATATAATTTTTTTTTTTTTTAAAGAATGTTTTCTTGTAAAATGGAAAGATTTTATCAGGAACATAAAACGTGACTTAGACTAATCAGTTTATTTATTTAAATGGCCCTTGTATAAAAATATGCTTTTGCAATTTGTTCTTTGACTAACCAAATTTGATGTTTTTTCAACATTTCTATCGCGTTCAATTTTAAACATTGCTTCTGAACCATTACACACATTAGAAAGATACCTCTGTAAAAAAGACATTTTTCTCCTTGGCTGCTGCAAGCACCTTCTGGCAACCTGCGAGGGAGAGAGCCATTGGTTTCTCACATAATACATGCTTGCCAGCGTTGATGCTGGCCAAACTCAGCTCGACATGGCTGATGTGGTGTGTAGAGATGTAAATGATGTCTGTGGAATGGATGATCAGGAAGGGTGAATGGAGTGCGCAACAAATATCATGTAAACATGCTTTGTCCTCAATACAAAGCATCCAAATTAGGATGCATAATACTCCACAAAGCATGTCCTAAGCTATGATTACAATTAAATTATTGCAGTCAAGTAAAATGAAATGAGCTCACTGAAAAAAATGCTTTTCATCATAAACATTTCAAGAGGGAAAATTCCAAGAAAATATATCAATCTTATGAATACACAACACTTTTTATGTGGACTTATCAAAGGCAAGTACATCTCCTTACAAATTCAGTTTCTAGGCAGAGGAATATTTGCACAGGGACAGCTGCATGTAAAAACAAGCACACTTTATTTTCAGTCCTATCCAGCTCCTCGTTTTTGTTGTTGTTTTTTTTTTTTTTGCACCTCACTAATAAAAGACTTTTGTCTCTAAAATAAAAACTGGTTGAGTTATTTCTCTTATAGAAGGAGTATTTGATTTTCAAAGTGGAAAAAAATATATGGAGCTGTTCCAGACCTTCATTTACACAGAATTTTGGCAAAACTGAGCATGGGTCAATATTTTTCCGTATCAAATTTAAGTGCGATGTCTTGACACCGAAACATTCAGCATGATTTGGAAGAATTGAAACTATTTGAAACTGTAATAAGATCTTAACTCCAAACGAATATTAGTACATGTATTCATTTTGCAGCTCAGTGAAAATACTTTGTTTACTGATGTGATAACAGAAAGGCTTAGGAAGAAAATAAAGTTCAAAACTCAAATAAAGGTGTAACAGATTTGTTTACTGAATCATAAACATACCAACATCTGGATCATTGATGGCTTCTTCATATGATCCATAAGCTTTGGGGATGCCATATTCTTCGGCAAATTTCTCTGCACGATCCTTACTGCGTGCTGCAATAGCAACAATCTGACAAATATGAAAAGATCATTTGAATTAACTTAACTCACGCTAGTAGTTGGAAACGACCTGAAAATTTGCATTCATAAATTAAATTTGAGTTTTCATTAAACAGCATGATCTGTGAGCTACATACATATTTGAAATTCGACTCAAAAAGTTATTAGGGATGATCATATCAGAAAAAAATATAAGTATATATTAGTTTATAAAACGTTTTGCTACCTTATGTTCAGGCAGTGAATTGAGACAAGTACAGAAGTCGACAGTGATCATTCCTGCACCAAGGACGCCCCAGCGTAACGGAGAGTCAGCCATGTTTCAATGCTGCCACGAGAAGATAGAACCAAATTAGGCAAATTTATTAATTTTCAATTTAGTTTTTTAGATCAAAGATTTCAACACTTTTGGAAGTGCCATAAAAGATGGTGCATCTCATCATGGCATTTTAAACAATGCAAAGAAAATTATATCTAAAAATAAATTGAAATATACAGCTTTTGAATGAAAATTTCGTTCAATGTAACATTAAATAGATGTTTAGATGTAAACTTTCAGAGTTAATTTCCCAGCTGAGAAATCAAAAAATAGCATTCTCTTCACCTTTAAATGCTCACTAAAGGCTTAGCTAGTCAAGCATCCAAGAAGTCAATGAGTGAAAGTGTTAATCTGTACGACTCATTGTTTAACCTGATGATCATTACTTCAGTCTTTTTTGTTGTTCAAATCCAACCCTACTTTCTCCTTATTTCTAAACAATGTCTAACAATTGTTGACAGTCTTCTTTATTTCCTGCAATAAATACAGTGTCTAGGATAGGGATGAGGGTAACGACTTTTAAAATTGTGACTAATAATTATACAGTTTGCAAATGGTCCATCATCCCGATGTGAAGTTTATTGAGTTTATCATAGCATCTCATAACTTTCATCATATTATAAGTATCTAAATCTTGATTTTGCCATCGAATCAAAGGACTCAAAATGACACAACTCACCAAACTTTTTTGACGCTCAAACGGTGTGTTCGCAAACTTGAGGGACAGAGACTTCGTTAGCAGTAACACTTGAAAACTATCATTTTCAAGCTAGCCCCTTTATATATTTTCCATCAATGAACCTGATAAACTTTAGGATAAGATAAGCACGTACACAAAAAAGATAATTATAAATGTGGCTGCACACGCTATAAAAGATTTCATTTTCACTGATAAGCTAAGGTGTCTTTTTTTTTTTAATGGAGTATCTCTATGGATGAAAGTAATCTATATCATGCCGTGACGGCAAATTCGGCCTTGTCATGGTTTACAAAAGCATTCGCAACGTAAAGACCTGATTTTAAATCTGCTTTCTTAAATCTTAAAGTCATGAAGGTCAGTCACTAACTTATTATCTTATTTCATTGAACAATTTGACACAAAGAAAATCGCGCTCACTCGTAAGTGATAAAATGATAAAATTAATGTGATCGAAAACAATAATGAATTTAGAATTCTGCTGTTACCAACCATAATATATTACTCAGTTGAAATGTGAATCAAGGCACAAAAGAATTTTGCTACCGAATCTTGGCTAACTAAACACATACATGTTAATTCCTCATACAATGGATAAAAGTATTATTTTTGTTTAACTGAAGTAGCCTACTGGAGCAGTATCAGTTCAACTTTTCAACACTATAAAAGTTTACGAAAACACGCTCTAAACTTCTAGCCGTCACAAGGGTAAATTTGAGAACAAGGAAGCGAATTATTGTAAATCAAACTCAGCCAAGGTCGTCGGTCTTAATAGACAGGGGTCATGGGACTAGGAATAGATGTGGGTCTAGACCATCAAACATCCTGTTAGCCTAGTTATGAGTATGAAACAAGCAGAAGTTTCATACTTCTGACGCTTATTGTCGACATAAAGATAGTGGGTTACTTTTGGCTGAGATAGGTCGTCGGTATCAGACTGAAAAGAGTCCTACAGCATCGGTTGTTCGTATGTTGGAGATGGGAGTCGCACTTGTACTATGAGGTGTCATTACTCGTGACAGGGTCGTTATGAAGGTGACTAACACACCATCAGTAGCTACAAATAGGATGGTGGTCATTTCGGATCGATTGAGAGGACTGTGACAACACAAATTCGGCTAAACCCAGCTTCACTGTGAGGATGGTGTGATATTCACCATGATGTTATATAGCAGCTTGGAACCTACTGGGAAGGTAGCATGGACCCGATCGGTAATGGAGATGAAGCGAAGTCAACATGGCGTCAACTTGACATTGATGATTGTATAACAGTACCAGAGCGCTAGTCCGACAAAGATAGGTTACATGTTGGTGATAAATGAATCGGGTTGGCAGCGAAGGTAATATGGATTTAAAGGCATTGATCGGGCAAAGACGATAATAACTATGAAAGTTTTATGAGACGAGACCAATATAAAGAGGAGAATGGTTTTGAAGGTTGCATTTCTTAAACTTAACAGATAGAAGAGAGTTAAAGCTCCTGCATGTGAGATTCAGCGGGAAACTTAGGGAAAGCTAAAATTCTCAAAGAACGCGCGAATGTTGAATAAGATAATTGGGTGACCATATCGAAAAGTTTTGACAGTAATGAATGTAGTAATTATGAGACCGTTTGGTACTGAGGATGATAAAGAAATTTATACTACTTTATATTATAGAGATACCGTGAGACTAACTGGACTGTAAATTACTATTTAGGTTGCATCGAAACTTCATAAAACGAGGTTGACATGTATCTTAAATAGAAGGGAACTAGAGACTTTTGGTAGTTCAAATTTGAACAAAGTATATAGGTAGACAAATGTTTTATGGATTACGAAAAAGAAATGTCTTCTGTAAAATCGATTGTCGACAAGAAGCAATCTGAATTTTCGGATTAGGAACCAAACATTCCAAGGCCTAGTTTACATTTTTTAATAAGTTTGCAAAACATCTTTCAAAGTGATTATCTTCGAGCCATCA
>JAWDGP010006217.1:0-12500 GCA_033675545.1 Elysia crispata | reverse complement strand
CGCAGCCTCGCGAAATCAATTAGATCAAACGTTGTTGCATCAAGACTTGATTTAGTTTTGGATTGAAAATAGATCAAACGTTGATACAGCAACACTTGCTCTAGTTTGGATTGAAAAAAGATCAAACGTTCTTGCTTCAACACTGTCTTGTTCTAAATTTTGGTGAAGCCAGCGGTCATACACAGAGAGAACACGGTCCAACATTGCTCTTCGATCCACGGGCTACCTTTCAGGTGGCCGTTAATTTGGACTTTGTTCATTTTGTCTGTTAAATCGATCCTGCAAAACAATTTTTTTTTAAAAGGTGAACATTGAACAAATCGCCACTCTATAGTCACTGATGAGCTGTAATGCGACGGAACACATTCTAGAATGTGTCTATGGATGAGTGAAAAAAAAATTATCGGTATTCCTTAGAGCAAAAATGTCCCCTTAAAAATGATTGATAATCTTGACTGGGAAGAAAAGAGAGAATTCCCCCCATTCACCTCATTTAATAAGAGGTTTAATCGTAGGGAAATATGGGTGTGGGAAAACTAACCTATTACTAAATCTTCTGCTAAAACCAGGTTTATTAGATTACAATAAAACGTTTGTTTGTATTAAGAGTTTTTTTCTCTTTAATAATAAACTACATTAAGGTACTGTCTATTTTATTTAAGAAAAGGAATAAAAATCATAAACAAGGATATCAGTCCATTAGACTTTGATAAAAAAAAAGATAGAAGAAAAACTCGAAAATAAAAATCGATTACTTGAGAATTCTTTGAAAACGGAAAGATATTGTAGACTTGAAAGAACTGAATCCTGCCGGTAAAAAAGCTAGTCATTTTTATGATGTACTGTTAAGGAAACAATTAATGTAACAATCATTATACCAGGGGAAGACATTCAAATGTTGCTTGTTTTTATCTATCTCAAAATTATTTTCGATTACGTGGACAAACATTAAGAGAAAAAATTATGAAATTAATTTAGTTGATCTCGAAACATATTAATCTTTTCCAATGACACAATTGAATATGAGATCAATGATCAAAGTAAAGCATTAGAAATTCTGGTTGTTATGAGTGTGACGAATTGAATAAAGAGATTGATAGACAACTTCTTAGAAAACGGTGATTAAAATGCATTTGATTTAGTCGCTAATTTAAGTAGGCCTACGTTTAAAAGCATACTGAACATCTCAAATAATTATAAAGTAAAATTTACACACAGATTGTGTGAAACACAGTTAGAGAAAGAGTCAGTGATATTGATTGTCATAGACAAAGACATGAACATTTAAAGAATAATTAGTAATATATATTGTGATGGGCAGAGACATAAGTATGTAAAAAAAATATAAAAAATGCGGGAAGTGAGGCAAAAAAGAAATGGAGAGAGAGACAGACAGACAGACAGCCAGACAGAGACAGAGACAGAGACAGACAGAGATAGAGACAGAGTGGTAGAGAGAAAAAAAAAAGAGACAGAGAGAAAGCGGGAATAATGACAGTGAGAGAAAAAAAGAGAGACAATGTTTTTGAATGTGCATAGATATCAAATAAATTTAATATAACTATCTGAATCATTTTACTATACAAAGACAATAAACTGTTCGGGCAAAGTGATTTGTATTATGTACGCCAGTTGCAGCCACAAGGGTGGTGGCGGGAAAAGAGGTATGTAAGTATTAAGTTGTTGGGTTCATTGACACTCATTTCATGGACCCTTATTTTTTTTCCTTCCAAAGTACCCACATATTGCAAAGAGAAAAAACAGAGACGTATTAATAGAGATTCAAACACAGTCATGCCGGCCGAGGCATAAGAAAATAATGAATTTATAAAAAGCTGATGTTCGAAAAACATCCAAAATAGTATAATCCGTAAAGATATAACAGATGGGCTACATTGCAAGGCTTTGCGAGAAAAACTGGCTTCCAAATAGAGCGGTAACGTAAAGCAAGGAGACTGATGACAAAAAAGTTGTAACGGTGAAGGATCGCTGATAAATATTACTTTAAAGACCAGAAAGATGAAATCGACCAACTTCGGTACAAGGTAGAAAAATACAGAAATACAGAAACATCAGTAGAAAAAAATGGTTTAAAGAAACATGGAAGACCAGTCATAGCCACAGACAGAGCGTTTACATTGATCTGTGTTCAATAGAGAATGAGAGATAGAAAGAAAATGAAAAAAAGGAAAGATGTATTTAGAAAGATTAATGAAGAAGACTGAATGATTGAGAGAAGGAGGGAGAGGGAGAGAGAGAGAGAGAGAGAGGGGGGGGGGGGGTAATCAAAGAGGAAGGACCAGAAAAAGATAGAAGAAATAGCGGCACATAGTTACAAACGAAGACGGATTAATATACTTATTTACCTGCGGACACAAAGTTTACAAAAAAAAATTATTAACGAGAGAAGAGGCACACAGAAGAGAGAGAGAGAGAGAGAGAGAGAGAGAGAGAGAGAGAGAGAGAGGCAGACAGACAGACAGACAGACAGACAGAGACAGAGACAGTTAATTACACTGTATGAATACTATAGAACTGTATGGGACAATTTCTTTTTTGTTTTTCTGGTTCTTCCTCCTCCTCTCTCTCTCTCTCTTTCTGTCTCTCTCCCTCTCCCTCTCTCTCTATCTATCTATCTCTATCTCTCTCTCTCTCTCTGTCTTTCTTACCCCATTCTCGAATCAACTGTTATCTTTATGTCTATGTCCATGTCAGTATATTACTCACTATTTCTCTCTGAATGTAAGTCGTTATTTTTTTTCTCTTTCTGTTTCTTCCTTTTCCACTCTTTATCTCTTTCTCTGCCTGTCTGTCCTGAGTCAATGAAATGAAACGTCGACGGAAAGAAGGGATCGCTTTAAGATCGGACAGCTTTTTTACGATGCATTTATAAATATAAATATAATCTAATTCAATAGTTTAGAAATTTAAAAATCAATATATTTGGCATATCGTTTTTGTTTTTTTTTGTTGTTTTTTTTTGTTTTTTTTACTCTACTGGTTGAGCAGTTGAACTTGTTAGTAATTAACAGGCAAGAGACAGTGAAGGTCAAAGGAAAATATAAACAAACCTATAGGCGTGTTGACAAACTGAGCAAACTCACTCCTTGATACAAAGGATAACTATTTCAAGTTAATCAGTTATGATTTAGAGTTACATACCATAAAATGAATGTAACATAAAAACACGGTTTTAAATAATTCTTCTTAAAAACTGAAAGATTCATTCCACTATGTATCATGATAAAGAAAAATGTTTTTATTTATTTAATATTCGGTAAGAAGTGCAGTTTGAAGTTAAATTTCATGGGTTTTTACCTGTATCAAATAGATATTAAGCAAAATTGTCAGAAAATGCGTCGCAAGTAAACCGCATGAAGAGAGTGTGTCACCGTTAACTTTATTGGATCAGAATCAATTGAACTTTGCCTGGCAAGGCAACTTCGCCAGGAACTGGCCCCAAGCCCTAACGGTGTTAAGACCCGTAAAACGGTCAAGGTCCACATACTATGACGGCCCGCGCCTGTCGTCATTTTATGCTTTGGGTCTGATGTGGCTCCTCCCATAAAACACCGGGATGCGCACTTGTGTGCATCACCTTGGTGCTTGGGTGCTGGCAGGGAAGTTTTGTCGTGGGTTGTGTGAGAAGCACAACCTGCTTAGAGGTACCGGCGACTTGGGTACTTCGTCGATGTGGTGTCGGTGGGCCGGCTATCCTGAGAGTGTCTATATGGCGGAGGTTCAGAGCTGAAACCCTTCACCCCCTGCAATCCTTTGACATATCTCCCATTGTAGGGAGGTGTATTTTTTTTGTTTTTACTTTCATAGAGGCATTATCCATTAAATATGCACAACACACTCCTTTTTATTTGTTGTCTTTCACGGGAGAGGACTTTCACATAATATACTCCACTAATACACTTTCCACTCTGACTATCAGTAAGAAAATCGTGATAGACTCTGCCTCGATGAGACTGTAAGTAAATAGCGACACATAAAGAGAAATCTTTAGTAATAAACTGATATAGACAGAGACATAAAGGTAAAATTAATATATCAAAAGTATAGGAAGAGAGGCAAAGAAGAAACAGATAAGGAGATAGAAATAGAACGAGAGTGGAAAAGAAAAAAAAACGAAATAGAACAAACAAAGTGCGACAAACAATTAGAGAGATAGCTTATGTATTAACATAGACAAAAACAATAGGGGAAAAAATGATTATCTTAAAATGTGAGGGAAGAGACGGAAAGAAAAAAGAAAGAGAGAACGACAGCAAGAGAGTGAAACACAGTTAGAGAAAGAATCCGCAATGTTTATTGTCATAGACAAAGATATGAATAAGTAAAAAAATATCAAAAGTGAGGGAAGTAAGTCAAAGAAGAAAAAAGAGAGAGACAGAGAAAGACAGAGAGAGAGAGAAAGAGAGAGGGGGGGGGGGGAGAACAGAAAAAGACAAAAAGAAATGAAAAAAAGAGAGACAGAAAGTTGTTGAATGCACATAGATATCAATCAAATTTAATATAACGATCTGGGTAATTTTACACTACAAAGACAATAAACTACTGAAGTAAAGTCATTTGTATCCTGAAAGCTGGTTACAGCTATTTAATGGTAGTGGGGGAAAGAGGTATATAAGTATCAATATCTGTTCAGTTCATTGATACTCATTTCATGGACCCTCATTTTTTTCCATTTTTTTTAAAGAAACACCCACATGTTGCAAATAGAGAAATTCGAGACAAAATCATAGAGGCTAAAACAGGTGTAAGCCGACGCATAAGAAAAAAAAAAGTCGAGTGATGAAAATAATAAATTAAAGCTGATATTCGAAAGGTCTAGAATCTAACATAGCATTATTTGCAATCATTTGACAGATGTGTCACATCTAAGGTTTCACGAGAAAACTGGCTTGAAAATAGAACGGTAACGGAAAGCAAGGACAATGATGATAATAAGGTTGTTATGATGAAGTATCGCTGGTATATATATATTGATTCAAAGAACAGACAGATGAAAACGACTAATTTCGGCAGAGAGGTCAAAAACACAGAAATACGAAAACAACAGCAGAAATCAGTGCGCCTCTTCTTTTTTTTTTTTTTTTTTTTTTCTTTTTTTCAAATCTTTCTGTCCGTTTCTAAATCAGTACAGTATATTCTTCTTTATTTGTAGTTGTGTGTCGCTATTTCCTCGATCGATGTCTACTTCTTCATTACTCTCTCTCTCTCTCTCTCTCTCTCTCTCTCTCTCTCTCTCTCTCTCTCTCTCTCTCTCTCTCTCTCTCTCTCTCTCTCTTTTTTCTGTTAATATTTTTTATAGCTCACTCTGCCTCTATTTTTGAGTGTCCCTTATTTCTTCGTTTTTTCGCATTATTTCCCTTTCACGCACTACCAATTTTGGAGCTCACTCTCTTTCGCGCTCTCTCTCTCTCTCTCTCTCTCTCTCTCTCTCTCTCTCTCTCTCTCTCTCTCTCTCTCTCTCTCTCTCTCTCTCTCTCTCTCTCTCTCTCTCTCTCTCTCTCTCTCTCTCTCTCTCTCTGTCATCTATCGATGTCTATATCTATCTCTCTTTTCTTTACTTCTACCCTGTCATTTTCGATTTTTTTTTAATTTTTAATGGGTGTGCCCATTGCAGTTTATTAGTTTTTCTTTCTCTCTAACTATGTGTCGCTATGTCTTTCTTCTTTTTCTGATTCTTCATCCCACAATACCCCTCTTTCTGTCTCCCTCTGTTTCTAGTTTTGCCCCTCTCTCTACCTCACTCTCTCTCTCCTTCTCTCTCTCTCTCTCTCTCTCTCTCTCTCTCTCTCTCTCTCTCTCTCTCTCTCTCTCTCCCTCTCTCTCTCTCTTTGTATAATATATATATATATATATATATATATATATATATATTACTGATTCTTTCTCTAACAAAAACCTTTGTTACATGCTTTGATACTGACGAGCTCTGCTATACAATGCAGATTCTTCATCTTCAAAGTTAATTCTGTTCAGATTTTGAAAAGGCCAAAAAAGGGGCAATATCTTATTACATTTCCGATCTCACGGTGTCTGGACGAGATCATTAACTTCATCTAGTCATTTTATGTACTCATCCTGGGTATTGCTGGGTTTGTCAATCTGTCAGGGATTTGAACCTAACTTATGGTAGACAATTGGAAAGGGATAGATATATAGTTAGATGGTTAAATAGATAGGTAGATGGAAAGATAAAGAGAGAGAGATAGGTAAGATGAGGGGAAAGAGAAAGATAGAGCGAGAGAGGGTGCGATGCAAAAGACAGTGATCAAGAAGAGAGAAAGGGGGAGAACAAAAGGGAGGGAGAGGCGAGGAGGAAAATAAATTTTTAATAACATAGAAAGAGGAGGCAAAAGAGAAAGATATATTGTTGGCATAGGGGAATGATTTTGAGGACAGAAAAATTAGAGACAAAGAGATGGAGCTTTATTTTAGAAGTCTTTCACCCCATATTTATATTTTCCACACAGATTATTATGCTGCTGATGGTGATTTGATTTCTGTGAGCAATTAAACGTCAGGGAAACTTAGGCAAGTAGCAGAGTGATGTCTTGGAAAATGTAAGATTTTTAATACTAGGGTTTAATTCAGTTTTGAGCAAGTAAAAGTAAATGCCAAATCGATAGCCCATTTCATTATAACATCAAAGAAAGTTTTCGCGCTCTCTGGCGTGTTTACAGATAAATTGAATCGAACGCGAAAATAAGACTGCAAGTTTTATGTTTAATTTTAAGCAATGCATTGATGACAAATGAAAGGCGAACATGACCGGAGAAAATGTGGAAATAAAATAACAAACAAAATTTAGGCATAGAAATAGCAGAAAGTACTTGCGACATTTACAAAATTACGTTTTGCTGTTTTTGAATATACTCATATCTCAGAAAATGCAATATACGCAATGTAAAGATAAGTAATTTTCTACCAAAAGTAATTAAGCTTAAAGAAATCTGTAAAACATCAAATGATTGGCGTAAAATAATTGTAAATAACAATACTTTCTCTGCAACCCGCGTAATACCAATTGCATGAAATGCATTTTTATAGCTCGTATTGCGCTTGATCCTGTGGAGGATAAAAACATAAAATACGCGAAATTAGAGATCCTACTTTAAGTTTCAAGATACTAAATTTTGAGTTAGGTGGATTTTGCTTATATTCCAAGAGAGTAAACCTTAGACATGTGAGCTCTTAAGAATAAAAAATACTTATGTTAAAGCAGGGAAAAACCAACATGTATCATTACTGAGCACTTGCTGATCATTTAACTTACGCTCTTAATGTATTTAAACAAAAATCCTCTTAAATAATTAAAGCGAAGAAAAATAATCAAAGAATTAAAAAGAAAACATCTTCTAACACTGTTATATAATTATTGTTTATAGAAAGTAACATATCCTATACTGAAAAAAAAATGAAACAATAGACAAATTTTTTATTTAAACTTCGTAGCTTTATAACCTCTATATATAACACATTTGGAATACATTAAGCAAGAAAGAAAGAAACGTTTACAAAATATGATATTCAAATATTACATTGTGCATCTTTGGTTAATGTGCCAGATTCTACATTTTTTTCTCATTCTTCATAATTATTGGATTAATAACATTGTCTTAATCCAATCATCTAAATATTCTTAAGTCCATAATAATATGCTCGATGTTCAGGAATATTCTTCTCAGTAGAGAGTTGTAACTTAGAGGGGAAAAAAAACAAAATTTAATTTACAGATTCTTCAAATGAGAATAATTAGAAGGTGCTCAGGGTTAAACTATAGTCACATAATAAAAAAAAAACTTGATAATATACTATTAACCGAGATAGTCAAGTAAAGAAATAACAAAAAAAGAAATCAGCCTTTACATGTCTTACACACACTGAGAAGTAAAAATGACACGTGAATGCATTTTATTCAATGAATTACACGGGTAGCAATAGCTAGGAGAAAATGTGACATTTGTACGTATATTGATCTTAGTTTTGATAGGAGTAAAAATAGTAGAAGGTAGCAGCAGAAGTAGCAGTGTAATAATAGTAGTAGTAGTAGCAGTAGTAGTAGTAGTAGTAGTAGTAGTAGTAGTAGTAGTAGTAGTAGTAGTAGTAGTAGTAGTAGTAGTAGTGGTAGTGGTAGTAGTAGTAGTAGTAGTAGTAGTAGTAGCAGTAGTAGTGGTAGTAGTAGTAGCAGTAGTAGTAGTAGTGGTAGTAGTAGCAGTAGTAGCAGTAGTAGTAGTAGTAGTGGTGGTGGTGGTAGTGGTGGTGGTAGTAGTAGTAGTGGCGGTAGTAGTAGTAGTAGTAGTAGTAGTAGTAGTAGTAGTGAGTAGTAGTAGTAGTAGTAGCAGTGGTAGCGGTAGTAGCAGTAGTGGTAGTAGTAGTAGTAGTAGTAGTAGTGGTATAGTAGTAGTAGTAGTAGTAGTAGCAGTGTAGCAGTAGTAGCAGTAGTAGTAGTAGGTGGTAGTAGTGGTAGTGGTAGTAGTAGAAGTAGTAGAAGTAGTAGTAGTAGAAGTAGTAGTAGTAGTAGTAGTAGTAGTAGTAGTAGTAGTAGTAGTAGTAGTAGTAGTAGTGGTAGTAGTGGTAGTAGTGGTAGTAGTGGTGGTAGTAGTAGTAGTAGTAGTAGTGGTAGTAGAGGTAGTAGTAGAAGTAGTAGTAGTAGTAGTAGTAGTAGTAGTAGTAGTAGTAGTAGTAGTAGTAGTAGTAGTAGTAGTAGTAGTAGTAGTAGTAGTAGTAGTAGTAGTAGTAGTAGTAGTAGTAGTAGTTGTTGTTGTGATGGTAGCAGCAGCAGCAGTAGTAGTATTAGTAGCAGTAGAGGTAGTGTATATGTCTATTATTTGTAGTACCAGTGTCCTCTTCATATATATGTTATATTTTAAACTTAGTCTTGTTATATAAGCAATATCATGAGCACATCATACTCAGAAACATAATCTTTTGTTTTTGGTTTTATTCAGTTGTTGTTGTTTACCTTCGAATTATTGTGGTGAATGGGACATATGAAAGGTTATTCTTATCACTGGCCATCACACGCTTGGATAAGCTTTATTTTTAGTGATATATATATTTTGATGAAGCTTTGAAACCAGTTTAATCAGTTGTGAACTAGAACTGCGACAGCATCTTTTTTTTATCCTCTTCAACTTAGAATGTTTATTGAGAGAAATTCAGATTATCCAGAACTCACAAGATTCCTAAATATACAAAATTAAAAATGTAAATTTTTCGTGTTTTAGTCATTAACTTATAAAATTACTTTCAGCAATTTTGTTGTTAGAACCACATGATTATTACTTATTTTTTTTACAACGGATAAAAATGGGCAAATTTTCCAGCTTCAAAATATGATTCGCATTTGCGATAAAAGCAGATCACAGCTTTACAAAGAGTATTTATGGCGATCTTTTATAAGATTAGATAGGCTCAGAACCATCCGTTCATTAGACCAATGTTTTCTTCCGGTACACAACAAATCTTGGTGCGAACCTCACTGCGATCATTTGTTAAATAGGGTAGAGCCACACTCCAGTTTGTAAATAATAATGAGGTGTTGTGAAAGACAGAAAAGCCGTCATCACTTCGTCAGCAAAAGCTGGTCCTCTTTTGAACTTGAGAGACGTATCTTGTTAACTCCAAATAGAAAGCAAAAACACCACACGTCGCAGATAGCTTGGTAATTAAAAAGGACCCAAAAGTACGCGTGTGTGAAACTTTTTCGACCGAGTTACGCACCAGCTATACGAGTAACAGTAGAAATTGTAAAATCAGAAACGCTACCAAGAGAGCCGCTAGCAGCGACACCCACGGCACTGGTGATGTTACTGGTGCCAGCAGTAGCAGCAGTAGAGTCAGAACCATTATCAGAGGCGGGGATAGTGATAGCGACATAATCATGTCCCAGACCAAGATTCTGCCTGTGATATTCTTTCTTATATCCCCAGTCAGATCAGCAGTTTCGTTTAAGAGTCGTTCTTTCAGTTTTGTAAACTGTTCCGTCATCTCTTGTCTTATTTTAGAGACATTATTGGGGTCAGTTTCATTTAGCCTAGCAACGTGTTTTTCCTTCTCTTGTAGTCTTTTTACCGCCTGTTCCAGTTTTAGATCCACATAGCGGCGAAGATCAGACCTGATATCCAGTGCGGTAATTTCCTTCCGGCTGTTGGATGTCAAAGGCCACAGTGACGATAGCAGTGGCAACAGCAATAGCATTAGAAAAAATAAAATAAGTAGCAGTTTTCGGATCCGTGATGGATGAAGTTGGGTATGAGATAAAGCAAGAGATTTCATCCTCTCCCACAAGTAACTCTCTTTAACATGACGTTTAAACTCTTCTATGCTTGTCTGAAACTCCTCTTCCCTTTTATTATATTCTTGTAGGACTTGTCTCTTTAAGTCTAAGAGATATTTTTTTAGCTCCTGCAAATCTTGCGACGCTTTTTCTAATTTCTGATCAAAGACTTTCTCTAAGTCTGTAAGTTGATTTTCAAATCTTAGCGATCTTTGCTCTGTTTCTTTTGTATCCTTAACTAAATTGTCCTGTATAGTTTGCATGACACCGATTCTTTCTATATTTTCCCTTACGACTTCTTTAAGCCCCACAAGTTGATTATTCATGTCTTTCAAACTTCCATCCGTCTTCTGAGAGTTTATTTTCTCTGTCTCTTTCAATGAAGCTGTCTTTTTGTTAATTTGTTCTTTGAGCTGCTCAAGATTTGTTTCCAGCTTTTGTGATAACAGCTCAGCCTCCTTAAACTTCATGTCTATGTAAAGCTCTCCCACTAACACCCGACTGCCTATCATGTCAATCAATTCCTGGCGCTGTTTGTTTATAACATCCCCTAAACCAACCTTATCAAATAAAAGATAGCGCCATTGTATTTCTTGGAAAAGAGCTCCACAAAATCTCCCATGTTTCCACATCCATTCTGTGAAAGACACCGTGATTTCTCCTTTGTTCCGCGCCTGTCTGAACCTGTCTCCTCCGGTCACGACAATCACACCCTTCTTTTTAACAAACTTCCTCCATGATTCTTTCATCATACATTCTGCCGCTACTGGGTAAGACAAGTTCAAGCATGAGTCAATCTCAATGATGAATATCACCGCGTGGTAGGCAGAGGAGGTGATGTCTGAGACAAGTTTTTCACTCGTGCGCTTCACACCATCGGACCCAGTGTCATGATGTCTAAAGTACGCTGCGGTCACCTGAAGCAACCTCCCATCTGGTAAACTAACTGTTTCCCGCTGAGCTTGTGACTGTGGCAGAGTAAAGGCTTCCCACCCCAACAGGGCGTTACCTATTTCTGTCATCAACTCATCTGCCCCGACCAACAAAACCCGAAGTTGCGATGACATCTGGTAAAAGTAAACAAAATTGAGGTTTGATCCGTTTTGTTCAAATCTTTAAGACATCAATAATTGGCTAAATAAGAAAATAAAGTATAAAATGAGCACTAGGCTGAAGTACAAGAAAACTACAATGCATTTTCTTGGTAAAAACAAAATATTCGTTGAAATCATTGAAATACATTTCTAATGATAGAGAAGAGGATAAAGAAACAAAACACATATAACAAGGTATGTGTGCACTTTATTATTAGATGCACTGTTCATTCAGTCAAGGCTCACATGAAAACGTTGATACATATCACAAAACAATTTTAAATGTGGTATTGGGCACTATAATTGATTAAAAAGAAAAATGCTGTCAAAGAAATCGACAACATGTTAAGAAAAGATGCACGAGCAGGGAGAGTTTATCTCAGGTATATTTACAAGAGAAAAGGGAGATGGTTAAAAATAAAAAGAAAACCAACAGTATTTAGAGTTTAAAATGCAAAATATAAATCCTGAAAAGTGCATTGAATCTTGTCACACCAGAATGTTGTCTCGCAAGCGTTTATTTGGTTCCTGCCTACTGTAGTGTACCAATTGAAAAGAGGGAAAGAAACTACTTAAAGTTCCTTTGGAGAGGCAAACTGTATGATATTCTTCCCGGTCAGGGCATCCCGCTTTACAAAATATCTCACTCAAAATGGGTACATAAATACCTCGGTTTAGAAAGGAGGCATCCCCAGAGTTTCTGGATGCTTAGAACATGCAACGATGATCTGGGAAGTCATTCAAAGTAAATCGGAGAAACGTAACCTCGACGTCATTTGTTTGGACCCGGCAAATGCTTACGGATCGGTACCACAAAATGATTCAGCTAGCCCTAAGGATTTACCGTGTTCCGGAGGATATACAAGTTGTGCTAGATGACTATTTCAGCGGTTTCCAGATGATGTTCTCCATTAATAGGTGCACCGCAGACTGGATCAACTAGGAAATTGGAATCGCAATGGGCTGCACCATATCCCCAATCTTGTTAGTCATGGCTAGGGCTATGGCAGCAGAAGATAGCGCAGGCCCGGCAAATCTAGGTGGTGGTTGCTATAAGCTCAATTTGAATGCATTCATAGATGATACCACCATAATCTGCTCAACTGAAG
>JAWDGP010006216.1:0-15657 GCA_033675545.1 Elysia crispata | reverse complement strand
AGAGGGCGAGGGGTGAGTTGGGCTATATAAACACACAAAAACATACACAGAGATGGAAACACATTCTCAACTAGTTACATTTATTACCTATCAGGTGTGAATGTCTTGGACAGAACGAGAGAGAGAGATAGATAGATAGAGAGAGAGAGAGAGAGACAGAGAGAGACAGACAGACAGACAGACAGACAGACAGACAGAGGGAGAGACAGAGACAGAGAAAGAGAGGAGAGAGAGAGAGAGACGGAGAGATGGAAACAGTCTGAACTAGTAAAATTAACTAGCGAACAGTGTCTTGGACGGAAAGATGGAGAGAGAGAGAGAGAGAGAGAGAGAGAGGGAGGGAGAAGGAGGAAGAGGGCTGAGTTGGGCTCTATAAACACACAAACACATACACAGAGATGGAAACAGATTCTCAACTAGTTACATTTATTACTTATCAGGTGTGAATATCTTGGACAGAACGAGAGAGAGAGAGAGAGAGAGAGAGAGAGAGAGAGAGAGAGAGAGAGAGAGAGACAGACAGACAGACAGACAGACAGACAGACGGAGAGATGGAAACAGTCTGAACTAGTAAAATTAACTAGCGAACAGGTGTGAATGTCTTGGACGGAGAGAGAGAGAGAGAGAGAGAGAGAGAGAGAGAGAGAGAGAGAGAGAGAGGGAGAAGGAGGAAGAGGGCTGAGTTGGGCTCTATAAACACACAAACACATACACAGAGATGGAAACAGATTCTCAACTAGTTACATTTATTACTTATCAGGTGTGAATATCTTGGACAGAAAGAGAGAGAGAGAGAGAGAGAGAGAGAGAGAGAGAGAGAGAGAGAGAGAGAGAGAGAGAGAGAGACAGACAGACAGACAGACAGACAGACAGACAGACAGACAGACAGACAGAGAGACGGAGAGATGGAAACAGTCTGAACTAGTAAAATTAACTAGCGAACAGGTGTGAATGTCTTGGACGGAAAGATGGAGAGAGAGAGAGAGAGAGAGAGAGAGAGAGAGAGAGGGAGGGAGAAGGAGGAAGAGGGCTGAGTTGGGCTCTATAAACACACAAACACATACACAGAGATGGAAACAGATTCTCAACTAGTTACATTTATTACTTATCAGGTGTGAATATCTTGGACAGAACGAGAGAGAGAGAGAGAGAGAGAGAGAGAGAGAGAGAGAGAGAGAGAGAGAGAGAGAGAGGAGGAAGAGGGCTGAGTTGGGCTATATAAACACACACAAACACATACACAGAGATGGAAACAGATTCTCAACTAGTTACATTTATTACTTATCAGGTGTGAATATCTTGGACAGAACGAGAGAGAGAAAGAGAGAGAGAGAGAGAGAGAGAGAGAGAGAGAGAGAGACAGAGAGAGAGATAGAAAGAGAGATGGAAACAGTCTCAACTAATACAATTTATTAGCGAACAGGTGTGAATATCTTGGACGGAAAGAGGGAGAGAGAGAGAGAGAGAGAGAGAGAGAGAGAGAGAGAGAGAGAGAGAGAGAGAGAGAGAGAGAGAGAATGTACAACCACACAATTGGAAATAGAGTCAGAATTAGTAACATTTATAACCGATCAGGAGTGAATGTCTTCAACAGAGAGTGGGAAAGAGAGAGAGAGAGAGAGAGAGAGAGAGAGAGAGAGAGAGAGAGAGAGAGAGAGAGAGAGAGAGAGAGAGAGAGAGAATGTACAACCACACAATTGGAAATAGAGTCAGAATTAGTAACATTTATAACCGATCAGGAGTGAATGTCTTCAACAGAGAGTGGGAAAGAGGGAGAGAGAGAGAGAGAGAGAGAGAGAGAGAGAGGAGGAGGAGGAGGGAGAGGGCTGAGTTGGGCTCTATAAACACACAAACACATACACAGAGATGGAAACAGATTCTCAACTAGTTACATTTATTATCTATCAGGTGTGAATGTATTGGACAGAACGAGAGAGAGAGAGAGAGAGAGAGAGAGACAGAGAGAGAGAGAGAGAGAGAGAGAGAGAGAGAGAGGGAGACCAATGGCTCATAAAGCGCAAATCAAACAGCTGACGTTGAATACCACTGGAGAGAAAAACTTGTAGACATGGAGGTCTGTGTGAAGAGAATCGATATAGAGAAATAATAAAAGTAACAAGGCACAGCGCCTCTGAGGACACTTACAAATAATTTCCTCACCTCCATTATTCTTTTTTTTACAGTAAGCTAAGGTTAGTTCATCTCCAGGCACCTCTCACCATCACACTAAAACGGGTGAAACAGTTCTTTCAAGATGTCTGATTAGCCAGGGAATAGCCACCATTAGAATATCAAATAGAATTATAAATACTGGACTGCTGGGGAAGCATTTATTCTTGTAAAGAGGCAGGAAATGGGTGATGAGCTGGGGCCACACACAGTCATCCGTGTTGGGACACCTGACTCTTGGGACCGCGTGTACACAGTTGAGTAACTCAGGCGACATAGCTCAGTTGGTGCAGCGCTGGAATGGCAATAAGGGGGTCTGAGGTTCGATCCCTTGTTGGTGGAGCAGTCGTATATCATCCAAACAGACTTATTCTTGGCTGGACGGAAACACAGAGCCTCCGAATGAGAAGCTCTGAGAAACTTAGGAGACGTAAACCTCATCAAGTTAACGGCTATTGGTTTAAATGGTATACTTCATATTGCTTTATGTACAAAGTCCTGGAGATTTGCTACTATGAATGCGGGGCCCTGAGTGCAGTCTGCTCTCTAGCTGGATCTTGACTTGAAAACTGGAAGAGATTTAGTATCTAGGAGGACGGCGTTCACTTCTCCACACATAACCAGATGCAGGGAACGCTAGTGAAATATTGCTGATGAAAAATGTGATTATCAAAGTTTTTCATTGTTGTTTTTTTAATCGATATTAAAGACAAATTTAAAGAAAAATGCAGGAAGGCAGATCGTAGCCAAGTTCTGCATTGAAATGGTACAATCAAACTCTCTCTCTCTCTCTCTCTCTCTCTCTCTCTCTCTCTCTCTCTCTCTCTCTCTCTCTCTCTCTCTCTCTCTCTCTCTCTCTCTCTCTCTGTCTCTGTCTCTCTCACACACACACACACACACCAGGATATTACCATATAGTGTTGATGACTTTGATAAGCCATCAGTAATGGAAGCTATAGATTAGAATGCTGGGATAACACACATACAGTGTCAGAACTGATAGCTCTAGCGACGCGTAAGCCGTCTGCTCGCAAGTACATGTAAACCACTCAAATTATGACGCTGGCTACTCAAATGGTGTCCAAGAAAATACTAATTTGCTCTATATGATAAATAATTTCCCACTGCCTCAGTATTTTAATTGATTTTGGAGTCTAGAATAATGTGTCCCCGGTCGAAGCATTAGGTTTGGATTCGCTCAAAATCAGAACAACAACAACAACAACAACAAAAAACCAGCGCCGATATGTCTTTCTTTTTCAAATATTTTACCATTTTTAGCCATGATAGATGATGCCGAAGGCCATCTTGAGACGCGTCTATCTTCCAGTAAGGCGGTGACAAAAACCTAGATAAACCATTTTCAACGATTGACTATGTGGTTCCCGGCCACGGCCCTGTCCATTTATCAAGAAGTCCGCTGTGGAATGTAGAAGATGTCCACTACTGACAGGACGATGTACGCCACAAACAGGACGATGTACGCCACAAACAAGATGATGTACGCCACAAACAGGACGATGTACACCACGAACAAAACGATGTACGCCACTAACAGGACGATGTGCACCACAAACAGGACGATGTACGCCACAAACAGGACGATGTACGCCACAAACAGGACGATGTACGCCACAAACAGGACGATGTACACCACAAACAGGACGATGTACACCAAACAGGACGATGTACGCCACAAACAGGACGATGTACGCCACAAACAGGACGATGTACGCCACAAACAGGACGATGTACGCCACAAACAGGACGATGTACACCACAAACAGGACGATGTACACCCCCGGGAGACAATGAACAATAGGCAGCAAACAAGATTAGTTTGCCACTTGGCTAACGTTCATCATTATAGAGGAACAAATAAATGAGTAGCTATGAATTCCCACCAGTTACTTTTTTTTCGTAACTTCAAAGCCCTGTTAATGAGCGCTAAGACGGATCTCTTAATAGATTGGGAAAGCACCTTACAGAATTAGATATAGCTATTTTCCAGTAATTCTTCGAACCGTTTTGTGGTTGGGACTGACGCTAGCCATGCGAGAGAGCGAGAGAGAGAGAGAGAGAGAATGGCAAAGATAATTGTAAAGTATCAAAGAGCTTCCTCCATTATCGAACCACAATACTAAAAAATTGTAATATCAAACACCCCATGTTTTGTTATTCCATTTAAATCCCACTTGTCTAAATACTGCCGAATGTGACAGTTTTCCAGTTGGAGCGCAACCTTTAAAACCTAGACTAACTCGATCTTGGCCTGGCCGGGCACGATATGCCAAGCGGCTACCTTATCTCCCCAGTCAGCACGGAAGATGGAGCTGTTTAGGCCAGGTTTTTAAATCCAAATTTATCTGGTTTGTGAGTTCACACCTGGGCTGCTCACTCTGTCTGTCTGTCTGTCTGTCTGTCTGTCTGTCTGTCTGTCTCTCTCTCTCTCTCTCTCTCTCTCTCTCTCTCTCTCTCTCTCTCTCTCTCTCTCTCTCTCTCTCTCTCTCTCTCTCTCTCTCTCTCTCTCCCTACGTGATGAAGCAGTGTGAAATCCAATGGGTCTACCTGGACTGCTTTGCCCCAGGTTCTGACTCGCCTACCCCTCACCGACGTGCTGAAGCCACTCTCTACCCGCCGAAATGTGTTTACCGTCAGGAAAAAAAAAAATACGCCGTAGCCGGATCTCTGTTATAATTGTTGGTCTAAAGCATTGGACACACACAGGCACCCTCATGCGTCATTACACGAGAAACATCAGGTGACAGATAATTTCATTAGTGGCTTTTAAGCCATGAAACCAGGAAATGAGCGTAAAACCTGTTGGAAAATACGTTTGTTTCATCATTACCTAAACTTACCCCATGTCTCTCTCTCTCTCTCTCTCTCTCTCTCTCTCTCTCTCTCTCTCTCTCTCTCTCTCTCTCTCTCTCTCTCTCTCTCTCTCTCTCTCTCTCTCTCTCTCTCTCTCTCTCTCTCTCTCTCTCTCTCTCTCTCGACTGTACCTCCCTTTTCTTTTCTGTTTAAATAGGAAAGAAACTTCATAAAGGAAGTAAGAAACTCCACTTCAGCGCGCTCTGCGTGGCGGTCCGCTCAAACACCACGTTGTCCAGATTGGGGCAAAATGTTTAACGTGTGAAAGATTTGAAGGGTTCGAGTGCCGATTGCTACAGCGTGGGATATGTCGAGATGTAGGCTCATTGTCCTACTCCTCCCCTAATGGTGGCGGTGATTGACCGGGAGCTAGGGGCGGGTTTCCGTCCTTCATATACATTCTACCCCATGGCCCTCTAGAGGGATTTAGCTCACACTGTTACCACGTGGAAACGAGCCAATGTTCACCACTTCATTAGTGCAAATATCCGCCCGGTTGCATAAGACACAATAATGCATGTAGTTATGAACCCTTAAACCGACAGATTTCTTATAAAGTATCCTATAGAGCTAGAGAGAAAAAGAGAGAGAGAGAGAGAGAGAGAGAGAGAGAGAGAGAGAGAGAGGGGGGGGGGAGAGGGAGGGAGACATGTCCAAAACACTGGATCATGCGGTTGAAAAAAGGGAAAAGAAATTTAGCGTCGCACAATATTGTTAACTCAATATAAACTTAAAGGAAGGCTTGATTTTGTATGCTCTTATTGACTTTTTTTGCCCAGCATAAACTCCTTTATTATCAAGGGCTTCTCTATGTACGTTTATGTGCACAAATCGCCATGGAAAAATTTTTATTTGAAATTAAATCTAGAACCAGTACTTGGCAAAACACAAATAAAGACACAGATTTAAAGCTTTCCTTTTTTCCAACCTAACTTTTTTGTTCTTGTTTTTGAAATTTTCATAACATACAAACGCTCTCCCTTGCAATGTAGTTTTCAAGCTTAGCTTGGGTGATATATTTGAAACATGTTTATCAAACGAACTCATGTGTAATGTCCTCAGATCTTTTTTTGGCCCGAAGTTTGAGTTGAGTGTGTATAAAGCACTCGAGTTTCGAGAAATTGGTTGAACGTAAGCAAAGGACAGGCGTTACCCGGTGTTAGCAGAGTGACAACGCTGAGCTGTAACAGCATGGCTGTCATATTCCTGCACCAGCTCGGAGAACTTCCGATGGTTTCATTACAGTCGGGTCAAGAAGTGGTTTTGTACATCGCCAAAGCGAATTTGTATTTTCTTTTAAAAAAAAGGACACCCATCTATGCCGATACTCAAAATATATGCCTATTGTCCTGAAGAATAAGCCGCTATCTAGAATGAAAAAATAATCTTTGCGATTTCTTTTTTCATCCAGTGGCTAGGAATAAGCATATAAAAAAGTAGAGGCAAACTCATTACCAGAAGAAAATAATACGTAAATAAAAACTCTATTGTACCACTGCCTCCTGGAGAAGGAAGATTAGCTATACTACTTGTGCTTTGTGGTTATTGGTGGAATAGATAAAAATTATTATTATTATTATTATTATTATTATTATTATTACTATTATTATTATTTATTATTATTATTACTATTATTATTATAATGATGATGATGATGATGATGGTGTTGCTGTTATTGTTTTTTTTATTATTATTTGCTTACAACCACAGTTAGATATTTACAATTGCCAGCTTTACTCTAAAAAACCGTAAGAGTTCACCGTAGTTTTTGTAAAACTTAGGCGATCTTGATGAAGATGATACATTCAAGAAAAGTACAGATTTCTTCCAGGTAATTCAGCGCTGTGGTCTGAATCTCGGCTTCCTAAGCAACAGGAGAAACTGTCTAGTGAAGAGATTCGGAAGGGTTGTTCAAAGACCTGAGAAATTCATCACTTCGAGTTTAATTGGGTTCCTTCTGTCGTCAGAGATGGTTGGTGGCCGGATGGAGGAGACGAGAGAAAGAAACAGAGAGAGAGAGAGAGAGAGAGAGAGAGAGAGAGAGAGAGAGAGAGAGAAAGGGGGAGCGGGAGAAAGAGACAGGCAGGTAGGAGCAGGAGGAGGAGGAGAAGAAGAAGAAATAATAATAATGAAGCAAAAAAAAAGGAGGGAGAGAGGGAATATTTCGATATTCATTTTCTTTTCCCTGAGAACTAATTTTCGGTTGTAATACGTGGATAAGCATCCTCGTAGTCTAACTCGAGATGTTTACCACGTGAGAAGGAGAGATGCTAAGAGATTCTTTCTCTTGTGTGAACTTCCGCCTGAGTAGTCATTGCTATTCTTTCTTCTTCATATCTTTTCGCATGTTAAGTGGGCATTGTCAAGTTGTCGTCGGAGACATGTTTAGAGACAGCGTTACCGCAAACTGGTGGACATACTAGAGTAGAATATCCTGAGTGGAGTCAAGATGGACGTACATCTCATCCATTTTTATGACCCAACTAGATTAACTCTCCAAGGTCCTTTCCATTCAGTTCTTTCGTAGATTAAGGGTTGTATCACTGATAACGTTGCCTTGGTCTCACTGAACATCATTTTATGTGAACTTGAGTGCTTTGAATACTGTATTACTATTCGAGAGAGAAAATGTTGAGATTTTATGGAACCTGGTTAAAGTGTGGTTAGAATCTATATGTTGAGCGATATAAGGAGAAAATGTTTACTATTATAAGAATGCAGAAAGGTTGGGGTGGAAATTAAATTGTTAAATCGTTGAAACTGGAATGTGTGCCAATTTGTGATACTCGGATGGATATCCTGAAAGGGGAGAGAGAGAGAGAGAGAGAGAGAGAGAGAGAGAGAGAGAGAGAGAGAGAGAGAGAGAGAGAGAGAGAGACAGACAGGCAGACAGACAGACAGATAGATAGATAGACAAACAGAGAGAGAGACATACATACACACAGACAGACAGAATAGACAGGACTGATGGTAAAACAAATCTGAGAGAAACAAAAGACAACAATTGCTAGAAAGATATGTAAGCAGACAACGGATAGATAGAAAATACAGAGAGGGAGAGAGAATAGACAGGACTGATGGCAAAACAAATCTGAGAGAAACAAAAGACAACAAGTGTTAGAAAGATATGTAAGCAGGCAACGGATAGATAGAAAATACAAAGAGAGAGAGAAGAGAGAGAGAGAGAGAGAGAGAGAGAGAGAGAGAGAGAGAAGAGAGAGAGAGAGAGAGGGAGGGAGGGAGGAGGAGAAGAGTTGGACGTAAAGAAGCGAGAAAAAAAAGGCGACGAAGAAGTGAGAGAAATGAGAGAGGCAGATCGTCAGACATAAATAAGAACAAGATAGATAGAGCGACGTTGGTGAGACTGAGAGACACGGAACTGAATCTAAGAGGTAGTCCAGTGACGCAAGGAGGAGACGGAGGGGAAGAGAGAGAAGCACAGAGAGAGAGAGAGAAATAAATAAAGAGAGAGAGAGTTAAGGCCAGCTGAAGAGGACTGAGAGGAAACAATGAGGAAAGCATAAATTTGAATAGGTGTTCCGTGAGCGACAGAGAAGATACAATAGCGGCTCACAAAAACAGGATTTTGTGTGGGTGGGTGTTCCGTGAGCGACAGGAAGATACATCGCGGCTCACAAGAACAGGATAATTTTGAGAGAGTGTGGGGTGTTTTTTTTTATCTACAAGCTGCGTATCTTGTGTTCATGATGGACAAACTGACTTTATCACATCACATGTCTTTGGCTAAGGATTGATACGGAATATCACAACGGAAAAGAGGTTTGTGGTGGAGAGATGAACAGGGAGAGAGAAGAGAGAGAGAGAGAGAGAGAGAGAGAGAGAGAGAGAGAGAGAGAGAGAGAGAGAGAGAGAGAGAGAAGAGGGGGGGAAGGGTGTTTTAAAAATAAACAAGTCATTTTAATTGTGAATGTTGAAATATAAAAGAGTATTAAGAAATGGGCCGAGCAACAGCGCTGCACACTTTGCACAGAGGTTAGTTAGTGCTTATGATGTGGTGGTGGTGGCAGGTTCGATTCCTACCACACATCACGTTCCTATCGCCGTGAGAAAAGCACTTCTCTGGTGAATAGGGCGAGTCCTCGGCGCCAGACGGTGTGTCAGCCTTGTGGGACGCTGGTCTACCCCTGTCTACAGCAAGAAACAATGGAAGCTGACGGCGCCACAGAAATGCCCTGATATAATGGTTAGGGCTGTTATGGTCTGCCATCATGTCCGCACACTGATGTTAGTGCTGAGAATTTAATTTTTGAATTGCATCTTTGCCTACGTTAATAACTTGCAACTAAAGAAAAATTCGTATATTGGTTGCTTTGATTGATTAAAGATTTTTTCGAGCCCAGTCGATCACTAGTGGTGACCTCAAGGCTTCCGTTAACTCTTCTATGTAGTTTTAGAATCAATGTGTTTTATGCTTTAAAATCACCTCAAGACAGCTGTAACAGCCGTGGATAAGGACGCTAGGCAAACTTAAAACCCGTTGATGCTCAAACGTGGCCCAGCGTCTTACACTTTCGCTTTGGAATCTGAACGGTTGCGTGTTCTTACTCCGGCACTATAGGTAAAAAAATCTAGGGTGTGTCACTTTGTAGAGGACATAGCATATGGGTCTTGAGATTTCACTTGATTGAAGCAATCATTGAATATTAAAACACCGTATGGAGTCGGCAATAACCGGTCAGTCGAGATCTATGTGAGTTATAACACAAAACGGCGCGATATGTTACCCAATGGCATTGCGGATTATTCAAATCGACGCTAGAGATACGTGTTTTAACATAAAACTAAAAGAGCCAGATTAGACAGGATACACACACGGCCCTCAAGAATGTTTGCACTGCCGCAACGCCCCCAGTTTTTTTTCCCTGCATAGCACTGTGAGAAACCGTTAAGTCACGACAAGATTCCCGGTGAACACCAAATGGCGATGTTATCACCAGCGTTCAGAGTTAATGCGAGCCGAGTACAAGCCGACTACACCTAGCAATGAACCACTAGTCTACATCAGGGTAGTGAGGTGTTCTGACGCCTACAGCTGGCGTCACCGGAAAGATTTCAAGAATCATCAAAAACAAAAGAGGGCCTTAGTATGACAGCATTTACTAAGTCTGGAACAAGGAAGGGAACCATGCTCCACACACCTGGCTTCATCAGAAAACTTGAGCACTCATCATGCAAGGCTGCAGCGTCTCGACCTAGAATCGAGGCTCTTGGCCTGAAAATCACTTGGAAAGAAGCCGAAAAGAGAACAGGAAAGCCGAAGGTATGCACATAAAAATGAGCAGTAGAAAATTTGTTTGGGTAAATCGTTACCTGGCGGAATTCACTCCAAACGTAACAAAGGGTATAAAACTTTCTTTCCCACGGAGGGGTAAGATGGAAGAACTTGGTTGAGCGGCAGGGCAGATTGATCTTTGAGCTCAATAAAAAAAGGGAGAAAGTCCAAGAAATCTAATCTAATGTTTGATATGGCCACGATAGTTATGTTCTAAACAAACAGATTGATAATAGCGGTAATAATAAATTAAGTGAGGAAGCAGCCATCTAGATTTTACATTCTGAGCCAAACCGTCACAGACATCATGTCGCTATACTTTTTTTTTAAGGATTAGCAAATCTTGGATTCAAATAAGAGAGTAAGCCCAGCGTTCGACAACTGTTTATAAAATTATCAGGGAGTTCTAAACGTCAGACCACTCACGCTGACAATAAGAACAAACATCGCTGAGCCGTCTTTATTTGGTTACATGCGAATGTATGCTGGAACCCAGCGGCTATCACACACGGTCTCAGGCCCTCCATCCGTAACAATCGAAACTTGACAGAGTCGGACAAGGGTGGGTGAAATAGGTGAGACCCTAAACTACCCCTTGGACAGCGAGTGATAGTTTATGTCGCTTTGTCCCCACTCTCTTTCTCTTCCGCCTTCCGGTAGCTCTACAGTTTGAAGAAGATCCAATATGATCCATCAAGTTTGATATAAACAGCAAAATCTGCCTCTGGCCTCGTAGGACGCGTGGGATATTCGGTCAACAAAATTTTGAAACTTCTCTTAAAAACATTAAGGTTACCAAGGCTAGAGTAAACAGGATTTCTCTCCCCTAACCATATGGATGGAAGTATTCAATCATTCCTATCTCCAGAGCAGCACTCAAAACTTCAGTTCACTAAGGTCTTCGAGTGATACAGTTGTAAAACACCCAAACTGGACAGTTCGTGCTGAGCTGGACATGGCTGGTCAGGTTACTTGGACTCCACATACAGCACGATACTTACAGTCACAGTGTACACTGGTGTGAAAATCAATACTGTAACTAATGGAGATAAACTGAGCAATTTATAGACTCGGGGTGTTATCTTACCGAGAGACAAAGCATTATTACATTCGATATATTATGTCGAAACAGATCTCTTTAGTTGCATCATTAACAGCTATTTTTAGGAGGGAGGGAAAAAACCTAGAGAAATTAAGTCGGGCTTAAAACGTTCAAAGATAACGCGGTTGCCATAGTTATGCACCGTTTATAGGGTGATCACATATTAATTTGTGAGCTGTAAGAGTTTTCTCAGACAAGCACCATAAAGCATCATCTTCAAGCGAAGCTACGCACAGTGCAGACATACGGTATTTTGATCTTTTTAAATGTTGAGTCGTTCTGGGACAAAATAAAACCGGAGAAAGCCTCTCGTCCACAAGGACAGGCTTGTCCGATACACAGAAGAGTTGCACACTGGGATATGATGTCCGAGCAACGTTTGAACGCTGATTTCCTACTCTGTCACTAGTGTCAGGCGTATATTATGTTTCTTACTGAATCTATTTGGTTTTCACTGAAACGCCGAAATTATCGGCAAATTTATATACGTTTACAAATACTTATGTGGTGTGCATCATAAGTCATTGTGTGTGTGTGTGTGTGTGTGAGAGAGAGAGAGAGAGAGAGAGAGAGAGAGAGAGAGAGAGAGAGAGAGAGAGAGAGAGAGAGAGAGAGACAGACAGACAGACAGACAAGGAAAAGGGGGGGCGAGGGAGTTCTCGTGGAAACTTGAATATATATTCAAACAATGTTTGAGTACTAATACTATAATCATCTACGAAACGCATGAGTCTAAGTTAATGCTTAAAACAGACATAAAAGGGAGGATAATTACCTTGGCATTGAAATCCCTGTTTGCCGAATCCCCTGGAAAACAAAAGAAGAGAAACAATAATTAATACTGATGTATATTGTGGAAACTACAAATCTGTATTTTTGGGTTGGATCTCCTAATTTGTTACCTTGGAAAGTCTCGCAATAACCGTTACAGATGACGAATGTAATGAAATTTGTAGTTCCTCCCCATCAAAAACTGAACAAGAAGGAAACCAACAGATTGTAGATAATATTAGCCCAGCTCACAGCTGTCACATTAATGCAATTAATGCTCCAACCGTGTTTCACAATAGAGTATTAGCCGAGTGGGAAGAAAGAATCGAATTTCACATGATATTTACTTTTAATCAATTCAAGTACAGACGTCAATCCACATATAATCATGTTCACCAAACTGAGAGCAACTTGGGGCGGTTATTAGTTGGGTTGAAGGTCTCCCTCCCTTCCTGCTATGAAGAGTTGAAATTTAACTTGCACTGGTTTAAGCCACGCTGACTTATTTCACTGGTGGGTTTAGTTCATTTGGCTCAATAAAAACAAATGATACTGCCGACACTGCAATAGCCTTGTCAGCTGCTGTGTTCCTAGAATAAGAGTTCTTAATAGAGACGAGGTTTCATATAAGACTTAAAAAGTGGTGATATTACTGCTGTTTCTACTACTAAAACAATGACTACCAAGACAAACACAGCCATTACAACAACCGCCTTTGATGTTATATAATGTACTGCTGTTGCCGCTGCTGCTACTAGAAGAGGAAGGCGACGAGGAGAAGGAAAAAAAAAGAAGAAGAAGAAGAAGAAGCACTAGGTGGAAAACAGAAAAAGACATTTTATCTTATCTTAAGGACAAACTGATAAGAATGACATAATTACTAAGAGCTGTCACTGTATACAACTTGACAGGTGTGGCCCCTTGAACCTTTTAAATAGACAATCGAAAACAATCTGGTTTTTACGAGCACACAATCTTTGTTCAAAGATAGGATTTCAACATTATTTTGTTGTGGTGTCCAACTTCTTTCACCCTTCTGATCTTGTTAACTGGTCTATGACTCAATTTTCCCTTTTCATTTCCAAAAATACTAACTGATTTTTAAAAAAATCCAGAAATCTGAAACTATGAAAGCTAAGACAAACATATCAAATAAGATATGATACATAAATTAACTGTAAAGATTGAGAAAACTGGTAGTATTTCGTTCACAACATCAATAGGCGTATCTATGGTTTTTGACGAAATTAATAAGGCAGCACAGAAAGACAGAAGATGAAAATATTTTAATAATAACTTTACAACTAGAATTTACATATTACACAAGTCCCAGTCTTGAAAAAGAGCACTGGAGCTGAAATTAATTGAAAAAAAAAACAGTATAAAAATCTTTAACACTTCTCTGGATGAGGATCAGATCATTTCAGGTCTGTTTCCCATTATATCATCTACCATTTACATTAATTAACCATAATGTTACAATTCACCTATTATACATACTCCACAAACTCGCCACATACATTGAACCCTCTCACTTATAACGATTAACTTACGTTTAAATCATTAGAAAAGGCCTCAGTTACCAGGGTAAACAGAAAAGGTAATGCATCAGACAAAACTCAATAACAAGTTTGCATAGGAAGAGTAAAAAATGTAACGCACCTTGAGAAAGGAGGGTTATGTATGTCTGTGAAATCAGTTCAATACATATCTGGCTCATTGCACCACTAATATGTACTTTTGTGACATCCAAGTTAATTAAAATTCAACCTCGGCAATAAAATTTAATTGAAACATCAATCATGAGCTGGGTTCATGAAAATTCAAGACCATAATGATATTAATTTTTTTTTTCTTTCGCAAATTTATGCTTTTTAAATAAAAAGATGTGCCTTTGTTAAGTAACGTTAATAGGGCAAAATAAAATAGAATTTAACACCTTTATTAAATGTTAAATTATCATCAATTCAATGTAATAACTGTCAGAACCATTTGTAATTTGTTTCATGACACAAACTTGTCATGAAATTCAATTTCCTGTGGCAGAATATCATTAGTTTTCCGAGAAATGGCATGCCAAAATGTTAAGAATGCATTTTCGAGGACAAAGGTACATAACATTTTTAACTCAAGGTCAAATCTTTGTCTTCAGTATATTATCTAGCAAGTGAATAACTACAGGTATTTTAATTTTATACTTAATACATATAAAAAGCAAAAAATATCGAAAAAAAGAATTCTCTTCGAAAATAGTTTCAAGATCAAAATTTGATCATTATTGAAGTGAAACTAAAACTCAACAGTAAATCAGCTGATGATTTCAGATTTGCCATAATTTTTGTGAGTTCAAATCGTCTCAAATTTCCAATTAGTAATTCTGATATGATACCATGATTACAAAGTCTATGGTTACTGTTTTGATTTTGAATTAGTTTTTAAATATTTTCTTATTCTATTCTAATCCAGGTGAAATGATTTTCAAGTCTCCTCGATCAGTGTATTTCTTATGGAAAGACTTTTTTAAAACTGCTTTGAAAAAAATTTTCCAAATGAAGGCCTATTGTTAACAAGAATATAAATTCATGAGTGTTCTTAATTTCTCTTTTCTTTTGGTGTAGAACATGGGTTTTCCAGTTTTTAAAAATTAAAAATCTAGCTTTTCTTTACTGTGTCCAGATTTCACTGAAAGATATCTCTCCTAGTCTAAGAATTAAAGAAGAAGCACAAGAAAAAAAGATATGAAATTACACTACTTATTTTAAAAAATTAAAAATACTTAAATAGGAGTTCTTCATCTATCATTGAAAAGAACACTGTTTTGGTAAAAAATTTTGGGCTATGAAATCTATATCACAAATTTATACAAGATTCCACTATCTTCACATGACCTTGTTTACATTTTTGCTTTCTTCCCTGATCATTATTGTTATTCAAGTTTCTGAAGACATCAAACTGAAAAAAAAAGTTTTTCATCTCTCTCTAATAATTTACTTCCAAGCAGCTTTAGACTAGAAATGAATTTAAAAGCCTTTTCAGCTTGGTTTGGGATACCTACTAAGAGTCTAGAATCTTGGATGCAGGGATGTACCTTACTGCTGATGCAGAATTGCAAGCTTTAAGAGAGCATTTTTGCACTTGGGTTAAAAATAGATATTTAACTACATCTGGCTCTGAGATTTTTTAAACAAAAGGAAATGGTAACACTCCACTTTGCTCAGATTAATCTAGAATAGAACTAACTAGTTCCAGATTATGATAAGATTAGAATCTGGATAAGCACTCAGGTAAATCTTACTTAGTCAAGTTACTGATAATTTTTAAATGTAGAAATCTAGCTAAAGGATAGAACAAGATTATAAGCTTTTATCTATATTTAAGTCATGAGTACAGGTTTGACAGGCGCAGATCTAGATCTATAATTATAACCTTTATAAATCTATCTAAAATC
>JAWDGP010006215.1:382500-389419 GCA_033675545.1 Elysia crispata | reverse complement strand
ATAACTTTATTACTTTAAAAAAAAATCAATACCACTTTATGGAGTTTCTTTAAAGGGGAGTAACTGGGTTAATGGCACTGATTTTCAGGTTGAACTAGAGTTCTTTACTTGAACACCCCCGTAAAGAAAAGATCATTGCTTTTGTTAGCATTTTAAGTGCGAGAGTGGTGCTATTGTGAACACACCGTGTAAGAACTGTCTTGGATGGTTAGTTTTAAGGTGGGCTAATAAAATATGCGGAAAATATTCTACACATGCGAAGAACGAGAAATGAGAATTATTACATTTCACGGCTATCTAAAAATCACCTAATGTGAACTGATGGTGAAATACCAACACCCGCTGGACTGATTCAAAATGGTTCAAGGTGAAGGCGAGATATATAAATATACATATACAAAATATCTTTTGTTGTTGTTGTTGTTGTTGTTGTTCTTTTTTTTTTGCCGTTTGTCGTGATGTTTCTGTAGTATACTCTGAGTTGGAATTGAGGGGCATTTAAAAAACGATTTTGAAGTGGAAGCGTGTTTGACATTGTTTTATTACTGATAGAGTTTGATCCCTCTCAGCTATAAAATCTATTGAAAGGATTTTGTACTCTTAAGGCCGTAAAGGGCCAACTTTTTATTTGCTTTGGATGTGGCCTAGACTTTCAGGGCCAACTTTTTATTTGCTTTGGACGTGACCTAGACTTTCAACCTTGTCCGGGGCTATAATAGAAAGGCTTGAGTTCAATGTACTACGAAATAGACCATCATTCCGAAGTCTGCTGCAGCCCTCAAGCCGAATGCTTACATGGTGTGTGTTGTTTATAAATGTAATTTTTTACGCTGCACTAAACCTCTCATTTTAGTCATTTTTTTTTTTAAAGCGCCTTGTAACTACTTAGACTACTAGGCCTACTACTGCTACTACGACCACCACCTCCACCACTACCAATATCAATACCACTACTACTACTACTGCTATACTACTACTACGACGACGACGACGACTACAACTACTACTTCAGCTACTACTACTACCAATACAACTACTACTACTACTACTACTACTACTACTACTACTACTACTACTACTGCTGCTGCTGCTGCTGCTGCTGCTGCTGCTGCTACTACCACCACTGCTGATAAATCTCCGTCTGTTCAGATTTAAATTTTTTTTTTGATTATTTGAGCAGTATCGTAGTAAAATTAAGTTTAGGGATACCTGTCCTGTACAATGGTCTGGTGGTGGCAATTTAAAGCTGCAGGCTCGTTATTTTTTTTTTTTTTTTTTTTTTTTGTTTAGTTTAATTAGAAAAGAGAAAAGGTTGCTAGTACATGAAAATAAATGATTAGAGATGAGGGGAGGGTAGAAGGCAGTGGAGAAATGATAAAGGGAGGCTATGCATTTCAGACTTAGTTTCAGATTATCAGTGATTCTTCCCCTTGATTGTGTTTCGATTTCGCATGCTTCTTACTCTTAATTCAATGACTTCTGTCACTTCCTAGAGGTTTTTTTTTTTTTTTTACCTTTGTTCCAAACTATCTTTCGTTTTTAAAATTTTACTTTTCTAGCCCCCCCCCCCCTCTCTCTCTCTCTCTCTCTCTCTCTCTCTCTCTCTCTCTCTCTCTCTCTCTCTCTGTCTGCCCTCTTCCACTCACTTCGAAGAGCATAATTATAACCGAGTGATCACTAGATCATCCTTTTCTTCTTGTTCTTCTCCTTGTTCTTCTTCTTCTTCTTATTATTATTATTATTATTATTATTATTATTATTATTATTATTGTTGTTGTTGTTGTTGTTGTTGTTGTTGTTGTTGTTATTATTATTGTTGTTGTTGTTGTTGTTGTTGTTGTTGTTGTTGTTGTTGTTGTTGTTGTTGTTGTTGTTGTTGTTGTTGTTGTTGTTGTTGTTGTTGTTGTTGTTGTTGCTGTTGCTGTTGTTGTTGTTGTTTCCTGTTGAACTTACGTTACGATTAGTGTTCATACATTGGAAAATGGATTAATTTTTTTTTTAATTTTAAGTAATTGAAACCGAGTAGCATACATGTATGTATCTTTGTTGTGTGCGAAACATGTTATTCTTAGAAAATGGCGGTTAAATAAAGTGCGCTAAATAGTCTTCACTGTTCTTATTGAAAGGAGACGTCAGTGTTCTTAAAAAATAACCCAGAAATTTTAAGCAGAACAATATTATATATACACATACTTTTATGGCGTTTGTACTCGGAACCTTATGTCATTGCCACGTATTTCGCAAAATATAGGTTCGTTCAGCGCATAGAGCGGCGAATATACTGAATTAACATTTGTGTTTGGTAAGATTCATTTGCAGATATTTGATTTCTCTGGAGCGTTTTGTCTCAGCTCAGATTTAAATTCTTACATACTTTCGCGCTCAGCAAATTTCGATTCTTATTCAAGTTATTACCCATAATAGAGAGAAAAGCTGTGATGTCACGACTATTTCTAAACAATCTTATCACCTCTGACTGTGGAATCCATTTTTGTTCACAGACCATCAATGCTAAAAATTGGCGAGAAAATAATTGTTCTAAGTCGCAAATTTTAAGTTTTTTTTTATTTAATCTTTAATAATTGCAGCAGTTTTGCGGATTAGTAAAGATGAGAGGTAAATTTATTGTATGGTTTTTCCCCCTTCCTATTCTTGAAAACAGCTAATATTGTACAGAGTTTTCCAATAACACGTTCACTCCATGCTACGTAAGATTAGGTAAGAACTAAAAGTGCCCAGAAGTGCCCTGTTGTGCGAGAACTTAAAATGCCCATTTATTTGTACCAACATGATTATGATCATTTAAAAGGACATTGGGATTTCACAAGATTAACAAACTATTCCTATAACGATAGACGGAATAAGTTCATTCAGTTTCCCCTGCTTCTTGTTCATATCAGATCTGGAAAAGGACATCTCTTTATGTTACTTTGTTACGGCAATTATTTGCGCAATGGATACAGTTTCATGATTGTGAACTGCTGCGAGCAAGTGTGCTCTAAATAAGACTTTCTGCATTTCAATGGGTGGTCCTAGTCATAATGAACCACCGATCTTCAAATGAAGAGTCAACTGGTGCATTCAGCGGAACTTGTGTCGTCAAGACACAAGGTTGATTCTAGGTCACTTTTAAAGGAGCATGTCAAAAATAGTTTACTTGCAATATTTGCAAAATTATTTTACGAATCTTGTTTGTCACAGGGTGTTAACACAGTCTTGAATGTAAACAAAACTTTTGTGAAAGGTTTCGTTGTACTTTGTTCGGTTTTCGTTAATGATCGTGCAACATGTGCAGCTTGCTTCACATGGTATTCCCCTCTATATGGCTCTGTCAAGGTTGTCTGTCCGCTTTTTGTTTATCTTAATATCTAGATTTTCTCATAATTTATGTGTATATTTTTCCTATTTGTCTATGGAATCTAACGCATGTCGTCTTTGATTTCATCTTACCATTTTACTTTTACGGTTCTTTTCTCTCTAATTCTAGATCCATCCCGAATGTTGTTTTGTTGTTTTTTCTAATCTCTTTGTCTCTCACACCCACACACGCACACATGAATGCATTATACCCCTCTAGCAACCTTCTCACTTCTTGACAATTTTATATATTCCTCTATTTGTCAATCGCTCTTTATCTCTCTCTCTCTCTCTCTCTCTCTCTCTCTCTCTCTCTCTCTCTCTCTCTCTCTCTCTCTCTCTGTGTTTATTTTCCAATCTATCATAACAGTCACCCCCAAGCTGCAGATGAAAAAGAAGGCAGAGAGGAGTAAAACCGTAGTAAATGGAATGAAACAGATGATAGACCTACAACATAAGGGGAAAATGAGGTCTTTACGAAGATGTACTTTACTGTAGCTATGGCGCAAACAAATCAGCCTAAAGTGGGTTATTTTTCGCTTCCATCCAAAACAGTGTTTAGATCGCATGTTTCATGTGATGCTTTGATAGCCTTGCACCAACGCTGTGGATGACCGACATATAGCCGTAATGTTGATGTCGCCAAGGTCATCTTTGATTGTGTGAATTGCAAGGCCAAAATCATGTCTCCATTTTTTTTTACACCTGATCTGACAGTGACAGTCCACATAATGTTTCATACTTATCGGAATCTTTCAGAAACATACATTACCCATTTCTGGGAAAGCTCGGTAACTGTTTGGTTAAAAGGCTTTCTTCCGCGCTTTGTCAGTGTTCAATCACAGACTATTCGTTTTTTGTAGCCAGATATTTTCGTGAGTATGGGAATTTTTCCTGGGAGTGTGTTTGTGGATAAAGGAGGAACTGGGCATTCATGCAACTTCTTTGCATAAAATTTTCACATGGGGCACATTTTATCTACGGTAATCATCTCTTGAATACGGTTGACTGCTCTTTATTCTGCGCCATCTCCTGCAAAAGTGTTGATTAATCATAACCTGCGCGATTTTCTAGCTGTCAGGATTGTTGGGACTTTAGGGCGATTTGCGCCAGAAATCACCGCGCGAAACGAATCTTGGAGTGCATATCGAAGAAACACAGTCAAGGAATCCGATATCAGTTTCCATTACCGGTACGCATAATGATCTGCCGGAGGTCAAAGCCGCCATTTTTGCTGTCTTCTGGCCATCAGCATAATTTCCATCCTCAGGGTTAACCCCTTCCCGCCTCACCTCCCTCAACCCCCACATTTCACTCTCTTCAAGCAGAGCTCAGCTCTCTGGAAGTTGGAGTTAATGTCTTCTAACCGCTACTCGCTTCCAAAGCTAAGAAATCAATTTGCCAGTCCGCCTTCGAATTTCCATCGCCCATCTGAATCAGAAGACTTCCTCGCTCTCTCAACTCTCTCGCCTTTTTTCCCAAGTTCTCTCGTCTCGCACACACACAAACAAAACTACCACCACTGTCTTGCCACCGACACTAAACTGAGACTGGGGTCGCTCTTCCTTCTCCTCCGCCGACACTAACACCTTAACCTCCCCTCCCTCACTATCCCACTCCTTCCTCCTCCTTTACAATTACTACCACCCTTCCCCCCTCAACACCCTCATTTTTTTCTAAACTCAAGCACTGGCCCTTATTATTATTCTCTCTTGTTGTTTCCTACCGTTTCTCAGTATTCTTCGGTTTCACCCCGAGTTGTCACCCCCTCCCCTCGCCCCTTGTTTCTTAGGGTTCCCCTCCGCCCATTTCTTTCGCATCGCGCTTTGAGCTTCTATGAAGGGCGATTATTTTGCCAATAATTTTAGCGGCATCACACGGGCTAAAGGCTGAATGAACTGTCTGCTTTCTTGTACCATACAGCAGACGGACGGACCGGCCGCCATTTTGGCTCGGTGATCGGCCATCTTTAACAAAAGTTGTAATATAACAAGGTCTTCAATATTAAGATTTCTCTACCAGGGTCATCGGTGTTATCATTATCAAAGTATTTTTACTTAAGTGTTCACTACAACAACGGATGCCGTCGCTGCGAGCCTAACAGATTTTGAGGAAAAGGATGTTGTCTTTCCTGAGTACAACTGTGGCAGGCCCAAGCGTGAGTTCTATATGTAAATTTATGCATTAACTCACAATAGTAATTATTCACAAGAGTCTGTGTCTGTTCTAGACGGACTCAAATCTTTGGATGTCTCGTGCTCGTTTTTCGTTTCATAATAGTCACGAAGTAAGCTATTATTATTATTTACATTCTTAAATATAAAATCTGACAGTTATATTATTTAAGAAAACTCATTTTGTTTTTAATGTTAGGCGGAAGTCTCAATAATCAAGATTTAGTTAAGTTCTGATTGAGACCTCTGTATATTGTGAGGTAGGTCAAATATCATAGAATCTAGGTCTAAATTCTAGATTCAGATCTAAAAGTCTTGACAGTTCAGCTTTATTGATTTTAATTCGTTTAACCTTGCCTTCTCACCCTCCCTCTTGCCACACTCTCTCTCTCTCTCTCTCTCTCTCTCTCTCTCTCTCTCTCTCTCTCTCTCTCTCTCTCTCGCTCTCTCTTCCTCATTATGTCTTGAGAAATAGTCTGGTGCAGTGACGCTCTAGCGTAGATCTATATGAAGTGTTGAGTGTTACATGTTTACGCCTTAGATTTTTGCTGTCGGTGTTTCGAGCTCTATTTCTCGAGAAGTTTGCTTTATAGTAGTCCTTTTTTTATTTTTAGAAACTAACGTTATATTTTTAGTATCCCTCGAACAATTTTACCTTTTTTTTTGCTTTCACGCCTTTTATCAAGATTTTTTTGCTAACCAAACACATTCGTTTAAAAACATCTCTCTCTCTCTCTCTCTCTCTCTCTCTCTCTCTCTCTCTCTCTCTCTCTCTCTCTCTCTCTCTCTCTCTCTCTCTATCTATCTATCTATCTATCTATCTATCTCTCTCTTCTCTTCTCTCTCTCTCTTTCTCTTCCTTTCTCTCTTTCTCTCGCTTCGTCTCTCTCTCTCTCTCCCTCCCGAAAGTATGTGATATAGTTTTGTCTAGATAACTATTTTAGTTTTCTTGATGTGAGGCTGAACATCAATGAATTTAATTTAAATTAGTCCCGATTTGTGGTTATATATATTTATATATATATATATATATATATATATATATATATATATATATATATATATATATATATTCATAGTCTATATCAAGTAAGTAGTAGAAGTGGTAGTTATCACATAGTGGTGGTGGTGGTGGTGGTAGTAGTAGTAGTAGCAATAGTAGTAGTGGTGTAGAAGTAGTAGTAGTAGTAGTAGTAGTAGTAGTAGTAGTAGTAGTAGTAGTAGTAGTAGTAGTAGTAGTAGTAGTAGTAGTAGTAGTAGTAGTAGTAGTAGTAGCATAGCAGCAGTAGTAGTAGGAGTCGTAGTAGTAGTTGCAGTAATAGCAGCAGCAGTAGTAGTAGTAGTAGTAGTAGTAGTAGTAGTAGTAGTAGTAGTATGTTTATAGTATT
>JAWDGP010006215.1:315000-380000 GCA_033675545.1 Elysia crispata | reverse complement strand
GATTGTAGTAAACCATGATAAGTTTTTCGGTGAACTTATAATATATATTTTTTTTAAATTATTATAATAAGTTAAGTTTATTACCCAATTCATTTAGAACCTGATCGGTTAAGAATTGAGTCACAGTTGTTGTTGATATTATTATCATTAGGTGGTACTTTCCCTAATATTGCTTTCAAAATTCCTTTGCACTATGGTGTATTTAAATAGTCCGACCACGAAGTTTAGTGGTAGACACCCCTCTCTTGAACAAGTGGGTCTGGGGTCGAATCCCGACTTAACCCGATCAATTATTTTGATTAATTAATCAAACTGCCTGAGTGATTTATTGTTATTTCCACCCACAACAAAGATATAGCGAGGGCGAGATTTGGCTCTCAACATCGCGTAATTTATTGAACGTGTAAATGGTCCCAGTATTTGTTTGAAAGGCGTGGAGCTTTCCACCAGGCAAGGCCTGAGGCGAGTACAGCCTACAGAACGATGCCTCACTATTTTGCACATTTCAGCTCATGGAGGAGCGATGTGTGTCTCTTAAGTTTTGAGCCTATTGTGATGTGCTCAGAGAGCTAATCCTCTCCATGCCTTTTGTCATTGCCACGGCTTGTGTGTTAGCCAGTGCGAGCTCACTATCCACATTAAAGCTGTCGTGGTTAGTTTCCTTTCTTTTTGAGGAAAGAGTGCTATTGGATAAATATTGAAGCGCGCCATCTTGTTATGATTAGAATCGCGCGTGCAGCTGGCAGGTTGAGCGCGGACTTAAGAAAGGGGGGAGCTAACTAGCAAGACTTAGCCGAGAGTGAGTGGGGAGTCCGCATCGAGGGCAGGGTGAGAGCAAACGAAATACAATAGTAGCAAGCAAGCCATTCCTGGCATTAGCAGTAGAGCGGCATACAAGTTGCATTGCTTTGGAGCTATAAGTAAAATTGACCGGTTTGAGTGGCGTCGAGCAACGAATGTGAGTAGATGGGTAAGGGTTGGAGTTAATGTGTGAGTAATTATTATCGGGGGGATTCAGCACCAGAAGAGAAACTTAAGTTTCATTCCTGTAGCTGGTGATGATTGCTATAGAGGACTGTCCACACCAAACGGTTCATTGTGGTGAATATGGCGATGGTTGTGATTAACGATTGTCAATATCATGAGGATGTGGATCTGTTATTTGTTGTTGAAAATAGTCTACAGCGGTGTAATATTATTCCTTTTTTTTTAATCACGCGCAAGTAAATGACAAAAATGAACCAGGGCGGTGTAAAGATCTCAGGATTGATGATATCTTCACGTACCGGTACAGTAACTATATATCGGATTTTTTCATTCTGAGGCAGGCTCTTGGCAACTAGATAGGGTGGCGAAATTTAAGAAGTGAAACGAGACTGAAACATTGGAGAAAATGTGTAGGTGGGGCGGGGGAAAGTGTTATTGACTAACGCTTCAATCACACAATTCCGGGTAGTCGCAGATTCTATAACCAATAACAGATAGTGATGGGGTCGTAGAGGAAGGAGAGGCCTGAGGAGAGGGAGGAGGACTCACTAGCAACCCGGGTGTCTGGATCTCAACTCTACCCGAGGATCTCGCGCCTCCCGCCGGCAGCCAAGCTTTAGTATCCTCATGGTATCGACTTTTTTCAATAAAGGCAAGAAGCAGACCCTTGGTCGGGGTCGCTGTTTAAGTTAATTTATTACTCTTTCCGATTTGTCAGCCATTTTTGTCGCCTCTTCAGAGTGCTGCCGACTAGGCTAGCTGTGTAGAAGGTGGTGAGATCGGTAGCTCTTTGCTTCTCTTTCGGTAATTTCCAGATTTGTTGTTTATTTTTATTTTTTTTAATCTGAAGTGTCAGTGATTTTACCAATGCGCAAGATAAAATTTATCTTGTCGGATTACCCTTCTTCACTCTTTCTCGTATAATTTTCTTCTCTCTGGTAATCAGTGTTTCTTCTTCATCTCTTTCGCTTTTTCTCTTTCTTCAAATCTTTTGTTACATTCTGCCAAGGTCAGATTTCTTTCTTTAATTTAAAGCCTTGTCAAGAAGAGAGAGAGAGAGAGAGAGAGAGAGAGAGAGAGAGAGAGAGAGAGAGAGAGAGAGAGAGAGGTTTTATCAAAGATAAAATATCCGCACATAATCGTTTTCCAATTCTTTATTTCTTTGTTCACTCCATGGCAATGTGGTGGCCCGGCCGGACAATGATCTCTCCCTACCTCTTGAGAGTTGAGGCTAAGTCCGCCTGGCTTTACTGTTGTTCGCCATTGTTATTTGCATTCGAACATCCTTCTCAGCTCAGCACCTCAGTCACTGAGGTGTGTTTGCCTTACAATGTGTTCCCTCAACAAGAGTTTGTTTAACTTGAAAAGAAAAAGGAGGGGGGAATATGCTTGAGGGAGGGGGTGTCAGTCAGATGAAGTCTCTACAGTTATGTCTATGTGTAAATAATTATTCACAGTTCACAGGAAATCATTTTAGAGCCAGAAAAAATTTGTAAGTTTCAGAAGATAATAGTTTTAGCCTTTCTTCTCCATTATAAGAAGAATATTATAATATCCAAACGAACAAGAAGAATTCTACGTTTCAGAAAGAAAAATATGCCACCCTTACTCTCTTTCCTCTCAATTGAGCCCATTAAAATTACTAACACCAAGCTGATTCTTTTTTTTCTTCCCCGAACTCCTCTCGGCTCTCCTAGACTACCTCCCTTCCCCCCTCTACAACCTTACCTGTAGACCACCGTCGAATTGTGATTCAGTGAAGAGGGGATATTTTCCAGTAAAGTTTTCTTTGTGTTTGTTTGACTAGTAAGGGCTGTGTAAAACGGCACGCCATTGCAGCCGCAACTAGATCTAAACCCGAACTAAACCCACTGTCGGCCATTTTTAATGATGCTCCTCGCATAGGATTCCTACAGGTAAAATGCCAAAGCTGAATCATGTCAGACAGGGTAGTTGAAATCTAGCATTACTTCCCCCCCCCTTTTTTTTTAATGATTATTTATTACTGGTGAAGGTGCTGCGTTGTTCTCTGCCTGTGTTTCCATATTTTGGTGGCTAAGCAGAATTTTGTCCTCATTGAAATCATTTTTTACATGATTTGTGTATGTGCGAGTTATTTCTCTACGTTTTTCTGCCTCGCAGTCAATACTATAATAATGTCTCTCTGCCTGAATCTCTTATCTCTTCGTTTTTCTTTATATCCTTCTAATTATTATTATTATAATTGCTTGCTCTCTCTCTCTCTCTCTCTCTCTCTCTCTCTCTCTCTCTCTCTCTCTCTCTCTCTCTCTCTCTCTCTCCTCCCCGTCTCCTAATCTTTTTTTTTTCTTCGTATTATTCATTTCTCCTCATCCTCTCTCTTTTTTTCCTAATATGCCTTTATTCTCTTTTCTCTCTCTCTCTCTCTCATAACCTCTCTTCATATCTATCTATCTATCTATCTCCGTCATTTATCTATCTATCCATCCTACTTTCGCCCAACACTTTCCTATCCTGTTGTCGTAAAGTAAAGCTTCAAAAAAGTCTCGATTTCCTCTTCTAGTATCTCTGATATTTTATCTTTCTTCATCCCCTTCATGCCAGGCTGGTATTTATAGGCTGCATAATTATTAAACCAGACCTACATCTTGTCTTTTACTAGTATCAGAGCAAAACTTTTTGACACTAATTGGGAATGAGGCAAGTGTTGCGTAACATAAACTTCCAGTATCCTTGTTTTGTTTCTTAGTTCCATATATTCTATGTAATGCCAGTTCAGTCTCTCTCTCTCTCTCTCTCTCTCTCTCTCTCTCTCTCTCTCTCTCTCTCTCTCTCTCTCTCTCTCACACACACACACACACACACACTCTCTCTCTCTATCTATCTATCTATCTCTGTCTCTTTCTCACACACTCTCTCTCTCTCTCTCTCTCTCTCTCTCTCTCTCTCTCTCTCTCTCTCTCTCTCTTTCCCTTTCTCTCACATTATCTCATTTTCTCGAACTCTGTCTTTCTATGTACTTTTTCATATCTCAATGTCTAGATTTGTTTTCTAAAGCAATCTCAGATGCTATCTCTTTTTATCTGACTTTATTTCTTTCGATCCCCATATATTTTGAAAATTTTTATAGTTAAAAATTATTAGGAATTGAATCATTTGTTTTCTTTAAAACTTTTTTAGGTTTATTTCATTTTAATACACAAACATGCTATGTGCTTAATATGGATAATAAAGTGTGTTTATGCGTATTAACTAATGGTTGAAAAGTTTAGATAGTGTATTTCATGCCCTTTCAGTCAAAATTGCTAAACAATGAATGTGGATAGATTTTCAAAAGTTGCTACTTTCGCCTGTTTCTATCACAAAGAATTAATACATGTACAAACATTTACAAGGAAAACATTAACATCCGATGTAGACAGACGTCCACCCATTATACAATACCGGTCTTTTCCCTCTTTTTTGGTTTGTTCTTCCGCATTATGTTTTGTTCTTGTTGTGTTGTACCCACTTTAAAGCCTGGTTAATCACACGACATCTCGTTTATTTCTTCATTGGTTCGTTCGACACCAGGTAACTTTTTTTTTGCTTGTTTATTTTTTCTCTCTATCTTATCCATTCAGCATTAGAATTCGACGAAATCTTCTAATCTGGGTCTCAGTGTTTTCTGAGGATGATGTCGATTCCGTACTTCTTCTTTTTTTTTTTTTCGTCTTTTCCAGTCGTGGAATGATTAAAAGGAGACTTTTTCAAGTGAACACAATGCTAGCTCAATTTAGCGCCAGAGGAAGATGCAAATCCAACTTAGGGGGAGGAAGAGAAAGAGTGTATGAAAGAAAAAACAGAGGAGGAGAGTAAGATTAAGAGGCAGAGAGTGGGATAAGGTTAAAAAAATGAAAGAGAGAAGTATTTAAACTATTTAAACTACATAGAAATGAGTGCTATATCATTCTTACTGTGCCAATCTCATACGACAGTAGAAATCTAGTTCCCTCAATATTATTTGTACTCAGCATCGGTACAGAGGATTGCAGATAGGAAAAAGAGGGGAGAGATGACTTTTTCGGACAAGATAGGAGGACAATGCCGCGGAGGGGCAAGGACGATCAATGTCCAGTGCCACCCGGAGCTGGTCCCAGTGGCCTTCAACTCGGGATGTTCGGGTGCATGTCAAGTTCGTGGTGCAAAGCCATCTTTCTTACCCTCAAAATGTGAGCACATAGAACAGTGGCTGCCTTTCGATCCTACTTTTGTCCCTGTTCCCTTGCGGTTGGTTGGGTGGGGGCCTGGGTGTTCATGATTGATCTTACATGTTGCCTTCTCCCTTTTTTCCGCCTTGTCCAAGCACCAGCGTCAGCTCATATCTTTTTATCCTTTTACTTCTTTTTCGTTTCTTGTCAGGATCGAAGCATTGTGTAGTTTATGGTGGAATGGGCTTGCACAATTCAACGAAACATTAATTTTGTTTTTTTAATCAAATGGTCCTCTTTTACTATCGATAATATTGATCTGTCTTGGACAGAGATGTCAGTACAGTGAACTGTTCGGAGCGAATATTGGTTGGCTCTATATTTTTCTATCAATAGACATACATTTACTGTTTTGTGAAACAATATCTTTTTTCTTTGCTTTCCTGTTGTTGTTTTTTTTATAAACCAAATAAACATAGCCAGTTCAGCGTATATTTTTTTCACGACTAACCTTGATTCTATCTTTAGGCAGTGACTCTTTTGGAGAGACGGAGAGATGCATTCTTCCTACATTTACTCTCGTACCTTCAGAGTACCATTGACTAGGGTGGTCTTTGTGTGTTAAAACAAATCGAGTCTGTGCACTCGTGATTACTCTTTAAAGCGCTGTATTTATCTGCAGCTTTTATCATAACTTTCTTTTATGATTGCTTTGCCAAATTTAAGCTTTGCTATAAATATGCGATATAGCATGTTTCTTAGTCCAGGATACCCCCCCCCACACACACACACACACACACACACACTTTCAAATTAGTTATTACAGAACATGTTCTATGTGGAGTTTAAAAATTCATTAAAAAAAATTCATTATCTTAGTTCTGAAGCCCGTTCATAAAATAGGACTATAGAATCGAAAAATGAAAATACATCAATTTGCCCGATATCTGAGCCAAAATTATATTATTTACATGGTATGTCTAGCATTTTGCTGAAAGTTTATAAACTAAGGGTTTATCATGAGAATTGTTCGGCACAAGAAGCGGAGTACAGATGAAACTTTTGGACAGGCGGTCATATATGGGCTATTTACATGCTGTTAGTATGTTTTAATGGTTTGTAAAAAGAGAAATTACAAGAAGAAAGCGTGAACTGGCGCATTTAAACATAGTCAGGTTTTGTGTATTGTTTTGTTTTGGTGTTGTTGTTTTTTTATTATCAATCAAATGACACAACTGTCTACCTCTTAACCCAATTTGTCTAGAGAAGCTGTCAGTGTCAGTGTATCATTGACTGTTAACGTGACAGTTTTGCTTGCGCAAAAAATCAGCAGGGCATTTTTTTCCTCTTAGTAGCTGATTGAGCCAGGCTAGATCTAGATCAGCTAAAATCTATGTCGACTGCGAGAATATTGCTTTCAGATGTTTTGAGTATATACCGTGATTGCTGAACAAACGAGTAAGTACTGAACACAGCATTGCTACAGAGATCTATTACCGGGGAGAGTTGCGAGCGGCTGATTGTGGAGGGATGCGAGCTGTGAGTAAGGATGATGACGTGGTCGGTTCTTTGGTAAATAATAACCACAGATAAATACTTGACTGAAGGGAGTGGATCGGTTGATGAGTGCTGTATAAAGAACCCCCACCTCCCTCTCGCACTTCCCTATGCGGGTGTCGGTGCGAGACGATCAGTTTTGCTTGCTAGAATCAGATCGAGCTAGACTGATCTAAATTTGAAAGGAAGCAGCAGCTAGATTCCTGAGAGTGGATGTGTGATGCCAGTGATGCTGTCGGCAGACGGGTGTGGTGGGGATGCTGCCATAGTTAGTGGTACCAATCTCATTCTGCTGCATGGATGGAGCAAGTTAAAAGGCTTGGAATTGGAGGTTTGCTGATGGCGAGAGGGGAGAGATGTTGGGGTTTTTAGGGGTTGAGCCTGTTAGGACCTGGGCCGCGAGCCTCTCGCTCTAAACTCATCAACTGGTAGGTGCTTTTGCTTTGCTCTGGCTTGTCTTCACTGTTTACCTCAACTTGGGTCAGGTCTCCCCGCTCCATTGTCCGTCTGTCAGTCTGTCTGCCTTGCTGTTTATCGGACTATGGTGGTTCTCTATTGAAGGTGCTGGCATGCTGTACTAAAACTTCCTCCTCTGATGCCGCTGTATTAGTATCGACCCGTCGGTTCAGATGTCTGCGATGATCTCTTTCTCTATTGACGTCACATCCGGGAACGACAGCTCTGGTTCTCGCTCAATCCCTTGCATGGCCAGCGCTGATTCACTGATTGGTCCCGTCAGTGTCTTTGTTGTCCAGATTAACCCACGGCTTTCCTTTCTTTCTTTCTTTCTTTCTTTTTCTTTTTTTATTTTACCGGTATTTTATTTTTATTTTGGGTCATAAATATTTAATTATTTTCTTTTGAATCACAGCTCTTTGTCAGAGCGATAGAGCGATCTTGTGATTGCCAGAGGCTTTGTTCTCTACGCTTATGTGCGTGAATAAAGTGCTTGTAGTCTTCTTGAAAACAGGTAGCACTTGTAGTGCTGTAGTAGAGTATTTAATTTTATTATCTCTTACTAACTAAGTGTATCAAGTTTTTTGCTGTTGTTTTTTTTTTTTTTTTTTTGTTTTTTGTTTTTTGTTTGTTTGTTTTAATAGTGTGTGAAATACTCACAAATCTCATCGTCTTTGAACTGCTCCCCACCTATCTCCTGATTATTTTTTTTTTTTTTTTTTACTCAATATGTAGATGTAACTAATCTTTAAAAATCACAAAATGCAGTCTCCTAGACGTCGCCCAATTTGTATTTGAATATGAAATCGATCACATGTATTTTGCACCTTTCTGCAATCATACAAGTCCCAATCGGTGTAAAATGTCGGTGTACAGTGTTAAGTTTCGCCTCTTATTGGTTTCACGACGTGAAGAACGAGTTCAAAATGGTTTTTGCAACACTCTTAAACTTTCCTGTATGTGCCCGACTGCAAACCAGAATGGAACTCTTGAGTAATGAACTGTGCCAGTGAAAAGAACTTACATTTTGTTTTATGGCTCTTGCTTAATTCTCTACAGTGAAGGTTATCTATTTTTGTTTTGTTTTTGTCGTGTTAGGCTCGGCTAGTTTTAGATGATTATGAAACCTAATCGTAATTTGCAGCGGACGCGCTATATCAGTCACCCAAACTGTAAATAGAAAAATCTATCAATATAATCTATGCACCGTTATGAAATACATGGCAAGTAAAAATAAATCGCTCTTCGAGTGACTAAAAGTTACCTTCAGGGCAGAATTTTATAAACTTGATCGTTTTTTTTTTGTTTTTTTTTTTTTGTGTTTTTTTTATCCCGATCTATGTCAGTAGATGTTATAGAGCTGACGATTTGTTTTAAATGGAATTAATTGTTGCTGTTATGGAGTTGCTGCAACTGGCAAGACTTTTTATACATACCATGGGTTCTCATTAAGCATATCAAGCAGTCACTCGGAAGTAAATTTGCAAGCGTGAATTTCTCTATGGAATCTGCGCTACGAAAAGACTAAAAAGTCACTGTTGTTGCTATCAATGTGAAATTTTACTTTATTTTATTTTATTCTATATTATTTTATTTTTGTTTGTTTCTTTTAATACTAAGTGCACTCTTTGATGTTTTGTATCTTTTGTCTCACAATTAAGTACAAAAATATGACTTTGACGAGATCTTCAGTGAACATTTTTTTTTTTTTAAGTTAGAGGTTGTTCTTGCGTACTTACGTCAAAAGTTAATGCTTTCCTTTATTTCCTATTTTTCTTTTCTTGGTCTCGTCCAACCCGTATCTTCATAACATTATTTTAATGTTATCGGCAGCCATCTCTTTCAATTGAAGTTTAAACACAATTGTGTGTTTTCTTTTTCTTTTTTTTTAGTTTATTTTTTTTTTGTCTGTGTGTAGGTGTATGCTCTCTCTCTCTCTCTCTCTCTCTCTCTCTCTCTCTCTCTCTCTCTCTCTCTCTCTCTCTCTCTCTCTCTCTCTCGTATCATCATACTTAGTACACACACGTGAAAAGTCCTTTGATCCCCCATTTCCTTCTCTCTCAGGTCCCAGCACCAGCTCTTGCTGGTTGCCACCACCTCTGTTCGCTGCATGTCAAGTTAGCTGACCTGTCGCAGATGGTAATGGGCCCGATCGTGTCAAAAAAGAGGGGGCCTTAGCGAGAAGAATGACCTTTTCTTTCGCTCCCCCTATCTGCGACCGGTTTTAGTTTAGTATTAGCTTTGACTTAAAAGCCCGCGGCAGCCGCCATTTTGAAATTTTGAGGTCTGAGTCGCGGTGTGTGTGTGTGTGTTTATTTATACCATGTATGTGTTGTGGCCATGTTACCTCTGTAGAGTGGAGGAGGGTGTTGTAGTACTAGATCTAGTAGGCATCAAACAACAAAATGGTTCGATATTAAAGTGATCAGCCGAACTAGCTTGGATGGACATGGCGATGATGATCTGTTACCTCTTTCACTGCCTTCAAATCTTTATTACTCTCTCTCTCTCTCTCTCTCTCTCTCTCTCTCTCTCTCTCTCTCTCTCTCTCTCTCTCTCTCTCTCTCTCTCTCTCTCTCTCTCTCTTCCCTTCACTCTCTTTGTAGAATTTTTTTCAAGTTGATGGAGAAATCTTTGTAATAGATTTTTTGTACATCTCTGCGAACCTCATTCCTATCCGTCTCACTTTCTTGAAAACGGCGCTCTCTGGTTTTTTTGTTTTGTTTTGTTTTGTTGGTGTTTTTTTTTTTCATTTTGATCCCTCAATCCCAGGGGTCTGCATCTTTTTGCACCTCCCTCTTATTTTATCTTCCACTTTCTCTTCGCGTTTCTCCCACTTTGTCTTTAGTTTTGCCTACCTTCTATTCTTTGTATTTATGCTTCAATAGCAGTTCTTAAACATCTTCTTGTTCTTTTTTTCGTTCTTATTCTTCTTTTTTTTTCGTTCTTGTTCTTTTCTTCATTTTCTTTTCTCGTCTTCTCGGTTTCTTTTTCTCGTCGTCGGCCTCCTCCTTTACCTCCACGCTTTCTCGCTCTATCTATCCCTCTATCGCTCTCCTTTCTTTTCCCCTCCTAACCCTCTCTTCTCCGTTCCCCTCCTTTCAGTGCCTTTCTCTCTCTCTCTCTCTCTCTCTCTCTCTCTCTCTCTCTCTCTCTCTCTCTCTCTCTCTCTCTCTCTCTCTCTCTCTCTCTCTCTCTCTCGCTTCTCTTTTCTTCTCTATCAATTCGCCAACAAAAAGTAGAGCAACTCGATATGAGTTTAAAGAAAAAGAATAAGATAGGTCAGGTCTTGAAAAGACCTTGAGGCCCGCCTGTCTGTTCTCTCGACTGTGATGTGATGTGCTTCCCCGTCAGGTCTAATCCTTTACGGCCACCACAAGCAAGCTTAGGCTCAGATGAATAGAAATAAAATAATAAAGTCCTCTAGCTGTTAGGCTCTCTAGGCTTTCTTGTCAAACCCTCCCCCTACTGCCTTAGGTCAGACCATGGCTCTGGATGTATGCACTGCAAGCTGCCTGTTGTAGGGGACAATAGGCTCTCTTGTCACCTGTGGTATTACACGCCAATCGGCAAAATTGCAACGATACACCCCCTCCCCCTTCTCTCTCTCTCTCTCTCTCTCTCTCTCTCTCTCTCTCTCTCTCTCTCTCTCTCTCTCTCTCTCTCTCTCTCTCTCTCTCTCTCTCTCTCTCTCTTTTTCCCTCCCACCCCTTCTGTCATACTTGCTTCTTGCTGATCCCTCTTCGAACACTATACATCTGGATCTAGCTTTCTTTCACAGGCTATCATTCTCAGGGATTCAACACCACCAGTTTTCTCATGCATTCACACTAGGCTTTTCCATCTGTTTTCTTTTTTTTATTTTTTATGCCTGATCTGAGATGAGATGCTTAATTTTTTTTATTCATACCTCGGGTGAATTTCAGAACCATAAGATTCCCTTCTATGGTGGAAAAAGACTCAACCTTCAAGAAACATTATCGGAATTTAAAAGGACTTTAGGGGGAAAAGGGCTACTGGGCAATTAAACATAAATAATTTTACTTCAATCATTAATATTTATGTTTTACCCGTTGAATCAAGGATTCGGATTCGGAGAGAAATTTATTCACTTGTCACCCAAAGCACACAACATTGTTATTGGCATTCATGATCTACAACGGTCTGAGTGGTTGTATCATTCGATGGTTATCGCTGGCAATTAAAGCAATAAAACATGTCTGCGGCTTAGCCTGCGCCTGGGACTGGGAGGTGGAAAGGGGCTGTTCAGTGTCATGCCTGCTTGTGTACTGGTCGTGGACTTGGACTAAGTTAGATCTACTAGATTAATGGCGATACAATCTAGTGGTTGAGGTGTTGCGGCTGACTTTGGCAGTAGAGTTGTGGTATTTGGTGTTACTGAGGTGTTACAATTTATTGTGAGGTCGGCTAGGAAAGGAGATTGTAATAGCCGTTCAATCTAGTCTACATCAGCCGGCATTTTGGCAAATTTTATATAGCTGACAACATTACACACTAACTGTCCTCCGGCGGCGCGATCAATACCAGTCAACAATGGCCCCCACCATCTTTGTTGACAGTCACGTGATCAACATTACCACAAGACTAAAAACCGCCGTTGTGCACAATATAATAAATTATCGATTTTCGGTTCGGTTAGTTTCGCCTTCTCCTGCCCTTGCGCATTGTTATGTTTAAGACTTGGAGGAGGAGAAGAAGACGATTCCCCGCCTCGTCTGCGGGCTTGGAGCAATGATGGTGGTAGGTGAATTTTTATTTCGTCTGCTCGCCCGATCCGCCATGTTGGTTTTTATTTTAATGTTTGTGTAGGCGCGGTTTGATTTTCGTTTTCGCTTCGCCGTATTTTGCTAAGAGATAATAGACAATTAATTAACAAATACATGTGCACTAGCGTTTATTGTGAAATGTAATTAACATATTCATGATCAACATTTAGGCCTACTTTTCCAAGTAAGTTTTATGTTTTTTTCGAAATGTAGTTTGAAGTTGATAATAAGAAAATATGCTTCATTTTTTATGAAATTTTGTAAACTCACTACGACATGGAGATAAACTGAATTTCTTGTGTAGCCGTATCTGTTACTGATTGTCTCTTCCCTATATTTTTTTTCTTTAAAGGCTATCTTTAGTTGTGTAATATTTAAATTGACGGTGATAATTTTTATGCCATATAATTTTAAAATACAAGTATGCCAATCCTAGCCATCAGATGGTTTCATCTTGCTTAACTATCGCCGGTGAAACAGTTCGTCTTTAAGATAATCTTGAAATGATAATAGTTGTCACTAGATCTGCTACGCTCATCTTATATGTAAACCACTCGTTTGTATTTTAGCACCATATTCCCAGCTAACCCAGTGACCTTAGCTTGTAGTGCGGGGGTGAAAGGGGGGACGGGATTTTTTTTTTAATTTGGTCTTGTTTTTTAATTGTGTGTGTGTGTGTGTTTTTTTTTTTTTTTTTTTTTTTGTTTTTTTTTTTTGTTTTTTTTTTGGGGGGAGGGGGTTTATAGTTAAATAACTGCTTACTATGATACTTCGTTGATTTTTTTTTTCTCGTGTGGTAGTATCTGTGACACCACTGGTTATGGCAGTGGGAAAGGCGAGGGAGTGTTGTAGTTTTCTGGGCGAGAAACCTATCACAGTTACTATTTTTCATAATTACAGACACATTAGCTTACCAACAGATGTTGCCGCCCTTTTGTCTCTTTGCCCTTTCAAGGCCTTCACTTAACTGTTTCGTGTAATATGCGCACACGTTTTAATGAACCCAGTCTGGTATACGACCTGAAGTTCAAACAGAAAATTAATGGTGACATACTGCGGACTTGAACACAGTCATATTTATAACGACTCTCATTGACGTTCTTATTCTGTTTTCAAATAGCTGCATTGATCAGATCGGAGCGAAACTTGGACCTTTTCTTTAGTGTGTAGCAGTTGAATCCTTTAAGGATTTTTTACTCTATTCACTTTGGTTTCATGTTCTTTTACCTTTAAAGATGAATGGTGAGAGTGAACGCAACTTAAACCGAAAGTATCGGTACTATTGATGAACAAAAAATAACTTTCTGACTATAGAAAGCGAATGTCTTCACAAGGGTTTCGATGCATCGTAAACTTCTTAACACCGGTTCTAATCGCTGAAGGCTCAATTCATTCAGAGAAGCAGCGTGCTCTACGGTTTAATTAAAAAAGTTTGCTTTATACCCAGTATCCAGTTAGAGAGGACTCTAGATTTAGACTAGTGTTTTTGCTCGATAGAGATATCAACGGTTCTTTATATAACTTTTTAAGTGCTCTACACATGTACTTGAATGCTGGATTAGCAATTGTTTTTTTTTTTTTAATATTACGCAATCATGATTTGCAAAACCTCTTTCTTCTTCCCTCTGTCGCATTCCATCTGTAGGTTCTCGAATTCCTCTGTCTTTTATAGATTGCTGATATCCGCCATAATACTGATATAGGCTTAGGGTCGTTAAACAATACTAAACAAATACTCTGTTGTTTCGGCGTCTTGTGAGTTATTGTGTTCACAGGCTAATCATGTTGAACATTATTTTTTTTTTTTATCAACCGAAGACGTATTTTGCTTACGATGATTATCCAGTTATTTACCTTAGTTTACGAATCTGTTTTGCTTCGAAAATTAGAAGATTCATCTTAAGGTCAGATCTAACAATATTGGAGTTTTATTCTATAGATCATCTAGCACTTAAGGTTAAATCTAGCTTATATACATTGTACGCTTCTAAAATTTCATATGACAAATTACATGTGGCACAATCACAGAGCAATTACGCTTTTTTATTTCAAGCACTCAACATTAAATCTGGCACATAGCGTTGAAAAAATGCATTCCATAGATGTAAAGAGATATGATGCGTAGCGTAAGTATGCATTACATTAGTCTAGTTTTAACATTGCATTGATATTATTTACGTGATAAAATCTTTTTGTAGTTGTGCCATTGGCATAGCCATGGTATTTATGCAGTTGGTGGGCGAAAAAAGGATTTTATAATCTTCAAATGTACAGATTTACCAAGATTTAGACTTTTCGGAATAATATGCTGGTTGCAGTGGCGACAGAGCGTGTCCCAGCAGGAAGTGACTAAGGATATGTAACGTTTAGGCTTCTGTGTGTGTGTGCGTGCAGAAGTATTCGCAAGTATTCGTGTTCATAATCTAGATCTATTTGTAAGTCTTATGAATTTGAAGCCTATTATAAGTGTGTCAAGAAAAACGAGATGAAGTATTTTGATAGCGCCTTAAAGACGTCTATGAATGGGATACAAATGCTGTTTTATGATAGCTGACTGTATAGTGTATCCTTGTTTGGTAAGCGTTACCTGCATTTATATGCATGAGAGCTTCACAAAGGCGACACATGCACTGTTTACAAGTTTCATAATAAAACGAGTCTATCTTGTGGCTTTTTTAGAAATTCCTTTCCTTTCCTTTTTCACTTTTTTGGTGTGTTTGTGTGTGTGTGTTTTTTTTTTTTTCTCTCTTTCTTCTTCAATCTATCTATGTATCTTTTTGAGTTTTCAGACGAAAACAAGAATAAAATAATTATCATCGTTCAATACTACTTGCTTAACAACTTTTGACCATGTCTACGATGGGTAGACCTTCTGCCCTATGGTCCCGTCTTAATTAAGTGAATTATTTCTTTACTGGCTGTGGTTGCCGATGCAATAAACAGGGAAGAGTGTGTGTTTGTGTGCGATAGGAAGTAGGAGGGTTTGGAGAGCGGAGGGGTGGGGGTGGGGTGGGGGGGGTGCAACATTGAGCCTGCAGAATTTTTTTCCATTGTTTTTGTATCGTACTCTTTTTTTTTTTTTTCAGCCGAAAGTGAAGATTGCATTGAAGCAGAGAGGTGTATTGAAAATTTTTGTCTGAGCACACGGGGGCTTTACCGAAACTGACGGGCTTTTGTGTATCACTGACTGTGTGTGTACGCTACATGAGTGTGAAAGGGAGGGGTCGTATTTTTTTTAATCATGACATCCGGATTTTTTTCCAATTTTTTTAGAGGAAAGAGAGGGAGAAAAAAAAAAGTTTACTTCTTCATATGTTGGATTGTATAATATTTTGGGAGATTCAAACCTTTGCTGAAGTAATCCTTCGAAAATCCTTTCAGAAGTGAACGTTTGTTGTAAGTTTTAAGGCCCTTCGTTCCACATTTGTCTATAATCAAGCAGTTGATATATCCTTTGACCATGATCACCCTCAATTATCCAGGGAAGACTCAGATACGTAGGCCATTCTTACCCCCTTTCATCTCCATCGGCATTTTTTTTTCATTTGCATAAAGCACTTTAATTAAAGACTACAATAAATTTGTGTCCAACACCGCACGCCCATTGCCACTAGCGCTGCCACTATTATCTCTAACAATATTATTACTATAAGTATAAGTACTACTACTACTACTACTACTACTACTACTACTACTACTACTACTACTACTACTACTACTACTACTACTACTACTACTACTACTACTACTACTACTACTACTACTACTACTACTACTACTACTACTTCTACTACTACCACTACTTTTACTACTGTAATAGCAATAATAATAATAACAACAACAACAACATAATTATCACTGTATGAACGCGTATCCGTCGCGACCACAATTATTCCTGCCTGGAAGATGTTGGGCACTCTCCTTTTTACCAAATCATAACATTTTATCTAATCCTTTGATTTATTTTATTTTTTATTTTTTCAGAACGGTAAACCGGGCCCCGGCACCGGAGAGCCAGGAAAGACTGGTTCAGGTGGAGACACCTCAGGGGACGACATTAAGAAGGCCTCATGTAATGGCGGCTCTATCGCTGTTGGAGTGGCAGGCGGAGGTGGGGGCGGCGGTGGTAAAAAGAGGAAAAAGGGTGGTAAACAACCTGTATCAGGTCCGGCAGCTAAATCAGCTAAAATGACGGCATCCGGCACGGCAACTACTGGGAACATCAACTCTGCGGGCGGTCTTGGCTCCTACAGCTCTACTCTGCAGCAACCTGTGGGCATCACCATTCCTGATAAACTAGGTGAGGAAGACCAGCAGACCCCTGTCGATATTCCCAACCTCGATTCCCCGCTTTTTAAAGACGTTCCTTCCAAGAAAGCCGCCGATTCCTCGTCCGATTCTTCGTCATCTTCTGGTGGAAGTTCTTCCTCGGATGACTCATCATCTTCTGATGACGACTCGGATGAAGACGAAGAAAAAAAAGAGGTAGTGGTTGTTAACAAGCCTTCTGTTGTGGGGCTTAAAGATGGAGGTGCGGCAGAGCCAATCGTAGAGACCCCTAAGGCCCGCACACCCATCAAGCTGACAATCTCTAATGTAGGAAAACCTTCGGCTAAAGTCATTTCATCGGCAACAAGAGAACCGATCGACAGCAACTCATCGGACTCCGAGACAGACATGGACGATGCTAACAATTCCACATTGACTGATGAGAAAGCGGATATGGGCACCAAACCTGTGACAGATTGCGAGGACGTGGAAGAGGCGTTAAGACGGGCATTGGAGGAGGTGGAGGAGAACAACCGATCGACGGCCTCCGCAACAGACACAACGATAACGCCACCAACAAATACAGATCAGGCAAACACATCTAACTCATCCAAAGAACATAATCTATTTACGGTGAATGCGACCGAGATGAATGTTTCAGACAGCCAAACATCTGTTGAGAGTCATTCTAACAAGACTCTGGACCAACTGCGAATTTCCTGCTCTGATCTTACCGAAGTATCGGCAGACAACAGCCCCCCCGGGGCTTCTGAAGAGGAGGAGCTGCTGAAGGACGCTCTCAGGGTGGCCATGAAAAGCCCGGAGCCAACTGCCCCAGTTACCGACCATTGTTTGAATAATTTGACAAAACCGCAGGACTCTCTCACTTGGGATCGTGCTAACCCTATTAGCGCGGATAAATCAAAGGTTGTGCCGAACAGTGTTAATTTAAACTCTATGTGCGAAAACAAAGAGTCTATAGTCAAAAGTGATCCACAAAAGGATTGTGAGACAAGCAAAGAGCATCAAAATATAACGGAAACATCTTGCATATCCCATCATTCACCGACTGAATCATCGCCAACCACCTCATCTTTACTCCCACTACCACCAATCAGCATCGGGAAAGATCTGAAAACTGAAGAACCCTGTTTAGTTTCTCCAGTTGGCCGCCAAGGTAACAAGTATTGCCCTGATGGTTTCATTCTAGCACCGACCCTTAGTAAATCTCCTGAACATTTGAAGTCCACTTTAAAAGTCTCGCCCAGTTCAGTGGATAGCGTGTCACAACCAGTTAATTATGAGAAGACAATCGCAGATCTCACGGGAGACGTAAAACCGTCAGAAAACTGCAGTGAAATACAGAAAGAAAGCAATGTAAGTAGCATAGAGCACGAGGAAAATGAGACAGACGTCTCAGGGATTGACACGTCTGTGGAGAAGAGACAGATAGATGAAATCAACAAAAACCACGAGAAATATGTTGAAATCAAAGACCAAAACCTCAATATCAAAATTAATAACTGCAATGAAGCAAAGGTGGAACCAAATATAGAAACTGCAACAGGTACAAACGGGATTTCTCCAAATGTTAAAAAGCATGAAGAGGTAGCTGCAGAATTACCTTTGCAGGGTGATTCCATTCCAGACAAGGCTGAATCACAACCAGCCGAAGCTAGTTCAAGCCCAGCTAGAACAGAAATACAATCGCCATCATTGTTTCCTCTCAAAGAACAAATCACGAAATCAGAATCCGTAACTTCTAAAACAGAAGAAGCAAGTATTAGCAACGGCGACAGTTGTATTAAAGGCAAGTCCACCAGTATGACACCTTCAACCATCACTACCACAACCACCATGGCTTCTGTAAACACCACTACAATCAGCACTAGTACAAGTAGCTGCAACAGTGGCGGAGGAAGTATCGCAAGAGCAACTACACCGAGCGCAGGAGGAGCTACCAGCACGGTAGGGAGTAAAACCTCGGGATGTACTAATGGGATCCCTGACAGCGAGAATCCGTTTATCACGTGGACCAAGTATGATGATGACGACAGCAGTAGTAGTGCTGCAGGGGCTGGGGTGCTGAACGCGTCTCTGCCAGCTTCTAGTCTGGTTCAAGCTCTTGCGAGGACCCCTTTCCCGCCATTAGCGCTGCCAGGGGATGTACAAGTGCCGCAGATCTCGCCTCTAGGAGGTGGGACTGTCGTGCCCCAGTTGTCTCCCCTTGGCTTGGTTAGTTTGACCTCCAGCAGCAGTCAGCTTCCACGTCTGGCCTCCCCAACAGCAACAGCCCAGAGGCTGCGGGCGTCGCCAAGTCACAGTTCTGGAGGATCTGGAGGCAGCGCTGGGCTTGTCGGAGCATCACCAGTGGCGTACGGGCAACAACGTGCATCCCCACCCGCCAGCAGGACTCCGCGAAGCACGCCGACGCCAGGGGAAAGTGGCAAGACTCAACAAGCTGATGACTCGAAAACCAAAGGATCAGCCAAAAGGTAGGAAAGCTTCGATATATTTAAGGTTTTGAGGCGAAAGTTCTAATTTGTGGGGAATCTTGAAAATGAAGTGTTCGAGAGAAGGTCGGATCTCCTACATTATTTTGTCAAAGTATGCGCTTAGATGTAATTTATTTTAGTATTAAAGTACTATATAATTTTTTTTTAAAAACCCAGCTGAGTTGACAGGAATTGAGAAATTCCATGGAAAAGAAAACCCTGCAAATTGAAGAACGTTTGGGGTTTGCCTATAGTGCAACTTTCAGATTTTTCAAACTTCAACAGTGTTTGCCACTAATTTCGGGTGAGACTACTTTTCGATAAAGGTCTTTGTTAAAACATACGTATTGTAATTATTTTTTATGCTTGGTTTATTTATTGTGAAACACAATTTTATTTATAAACAATGGCAACAGGTTTTTTAGCTTTCTTTCTTATTTAAATAGATCTAGGCTTCGTCTGGCTAGGAGAAAATTCATGTATTTACGTAATACAGCACATGTGTTTGAAGTTTTGCATATCCTCGACGGGTTTAGCTTATTTTTAAGTGACAATCTGTCAGAATTTTTTATTTCGTTGTTATCCTTTGTGTGGAAATGAAATTGGCAAAATGAACTTGGCATGCGTCCATTTACCATGTAATTATTTTAACAATATTGATGTGTCCAGTAGGCAAGGTGTTCCACTTCAGCTAGATCATATTATTGCAGTGAACTTGTGAGTGTGTATATTTATATATTATATCTACAATTTTTATGTGATCCACGAAGTAGACAGGGGAGCTTTTGAACTTAACTAGATTTGCTTTGAATTCTCATTGAAGTGTATAATGTGTGCTAAAAGGAAGGTGAAAACGTCGAGGTTAATATTGTTATGCATTACCGACCTTGAACCCTGTCATATTGTCGCCTTCTGCAGCTACACCGGTGTCCTACATGCGTTGCCCCTGTTCACTAAATGGTTCTTTTCAGTTTTATTCTGTCCCAACTGTGCTAAAAGGTTAATGAAATGAATCAACATTAAACGTTTTTTAACAACTGTTTTATTTTTAAGGGCGCATCCGGTATCGTGGTAAACAGACTGCGACTGGGTACTTACGTTTATCTCAAGAAAACCCGAACTCAGTAAATTAGGTATTTTATGGCAGTTCGGTGTGTTTGTTAATAAGCTATGCCCCTCGGAATTAAATTTTACTTCGATTGAGCTGCTCTGATACTTTTATTTATACAAGGTTGAATTGATGTAAAATAAGCTATCTCAAATGCTACGTGTTGATCTAGAATTAAGATCAAGACGAAGCTATGGTGAATGCCTCACTCCTGAAATACAGCGGGATTAGGTTTATTCATGCATATAAAGAGGATTTCGTGTTGACAAAATGAATTAAAGTGCATTTCTCGGAATGGCTTCAAATGCGAAGAGTTTCCTGTGCGTGATATTATTATTCTTTGGTCTAACCTGTTAGTGGCGGAATTATCAGGATGAAAATTTTTACATGTTGAGTTCTTTCAGCCAAAAACACGATTTAACTGATTTTTTTTAATAAGGAAAATATTCATATCGATTCGCACGTGTGGGCGCACGTTTGTTATAAGCATTTTCCGTGTTTGAAGATTTATAAATTATCTTTGTGGCCACAAGGACCAAGCACCTGCAATACTTTAGCATGAACAAAACATGGATTTTAGGATTTCAGTTCACTGTGAACTTGTTTATTGAACTGTAGTTAGATCATCGTTATGTGTTAGTTTAAGTTAAAAATATGCAAAAATATTAAAGGAAAGAAGGAAAGCAAGAAAGAGAGAAGTAGAAAATATAACCGTTGTTAGCTATAATGTTTCTTGGTACATGTTTAAATTTTAGAGAATCCAGTGCTGCTAAAAGTGGCGAGTTTTGTTGATTGTACCAGTTAGCCTTGGTTGATTTGTAATGCGAAGAAATTGGCAAATATGACTGGGTATATTGTGTTTGTTCGCCTTCTTTTTTCCTCCAAAGAACTTTTTAGATCGTTGATTTTCTTCTGTTTGTTTATAATCTATAGCATCACACATGGATTTTGCATAATACAGTGCTTACAAGGATGGACCTATTGTATTTTTTATGTTATACCTCTGATATCAGAATAGTCTCTCATCGTGATAATTAAGCTAAGAAATACAATAGCGTTTAATTATTACTCTCTTTCATTATAGCATGACGCCAATTGGAAATAAGACTTATGAATTTAGCCTGAGAATTCATGATCATTATCATGGTAGAACGCATTCTGTATTGGCATACTCTTAGCGTGTTTTTTTATTATTATTATTATTATTATTATTATTATTATTATTATTATTATTATTATTATTATTATTATTATTATTATTATTATTATTATTATTATTATTATTATTATTATTATTATTATTATTATTATTATTATTATTAATCCCGCTGTCAGCAACTCTATCGTTTTGTTTTTGGTTTGGTTTTTTAAATTCTCGCCATTATCATTTAAGTCCAATTTATGATTTTTTTAAAATCAAGCCCAAAGATCTAATTCTAAGCTTTATTTAAAAGATTTTGCTCGGATTTCTCCAACGTCAACCTACGTAACCAGCATTGTGAACGAATTTTTTGTGATTCTTTGTTTTTGAAGATGATGGCCTTCTTGTAGGTTTTTCATTAATTCATATGCTCCTATGCACCCAAAAATATGAAAGTTCATAAGGGTATTTCTTTGTGGTATTGATTTTTTTTTGTGTGTGTGTATATTTGTTCCATTTCAGAAATGTGATTAAAATTCTGATATACTCTCTTTTTATTTTAATTTACAGTATCAAACGCACATCAAGGCTCTCAAACATTATAGACAACCTGCGAACAACAAAGGAGAAAGAAGTCCTAGGGCAGCCTGGGTCGGGAAACTCTGAGGCAATCAGAAAAAATAGCCTGGACACCCTTTTTGGCGCAGATAAAAAGTCATCCGGCCTCCCTCCCGTACCATCTTTGGTGGGCAAGAAATCCTCTCAGGCAACGTCTAACTCAGTTACTTCACCACCATACCCGTCATCAGCAACATTCTCTGGCGGTTCTTCCTCTTCCCATCCGTCTGCAAGCAGCGATGCTGCCAGGGCTGTGGCTGAGAAATTGTATAGGGACAGCCAAGGCTTTCCACAGCAGATTAGCGCAGACACAAGGCATGCTATTCGTTCTAGCCTTGATGCGGCGCGAGCACAAGCCTTCAATAACACCTTCAAAAACAGCTTCAACAGCTTCAGCGCACTTGAAGATGATCAGAACAAGGGAAAGAGGATGCTAGAGAACTTGGAGATGATGAACGGCATTATGGACCCTTATGGCCTCAACGCTGCCAAAAAGGCAAGTTTAATGGAGGTTCAACACTCATCTTCCTCCACGAGAAAAGCAGATTCTAGTCAGTCTCAAAACCGTATTAAAACATCCTCAGCTTCATTACCATTGTCATCAGCATCATCGTCCATCACAGTCCCTCATGCATCATTCTCATCATCGTCCCGGCCATCATCTCGTCAGCCCAGTAAACAGTCTGGAGTTAGCAGTAGTAGCCTAAATTACCCATCAGGACCCGTACATTCTTCCTCGTCTTCTTCCTCACGAACATCTGCTTCGTCCAACAATAATAGCACAGGTGGAAGCAACAGCATCGCTGGCAACAGTAGTTCCAGTGCTATGTTCCAAGCAGCACCTTCAGCAGCCCTTGCTGCTGCACATATGGAGCTGAATGCTGTAGCAGCTAACCTCTTTGCCTTTCAACATATGTATGGCATGCAGGATCCGTACATGATGAAAACATTGATGAGTAATCCTGTGTATCTGCAGCGAATGATGGAGTACCAAAAGCAAGCCATGGACCCTCTTATGCTACGGCAGCTAGAGATGTTTGAAGCTGCGGCCAATGCAGAGAAGAATAGTAAGTCTGCAGCAAATAATAAAGATCGAGATCAGCGCGCTGCAATGAATGCTCAGTCTTTTCTGTGGCAAGCTCAAGCTGCCTCATTTCTACAGCATCAACAGATGCAGCAACTCCAACAACTTCAGCTTCACCACCATCAACAACTTCAGCACCAAGTGGCTGCAGTCAGAGATCGCGAGGCCTTTGCAGCCATAATGGCGGGAAAAGGGTCGGCAAGTCTTGGTGCCGTGAATGCAACTCCATCAGCCAACACTGTGAAATCCAACAGCGGCAGCATCTCTACAGGGCAATCAGCTAAGTCTGTACTTGCTGCAGCAGCTTCTTCATCCGCATCTTCTTCCACAAATAAGCGTCCTCGACCCTCTGTACCCTCTTCTTTACCAGAAGCTTATTCCAGAGAAGTAGGACCCAGTCTGGAAAAGAAGTCAAGGTCTAGTCACCCTGGGACCTCTGCCTCCCATCTTAATAACCATAGCAATTATCACTCTTCATCATCGTCATCCTCATCAGCCGGACTTTCATCTAGTGGAGGAAGCAGCAGTTCTGCAGCTAAATACCTTCAGAATTCATCTCGATCAGGAGGCAGTAGCAATGGAGGAATGGGAGGAAGTAGTGGGGGTAGCGGCAGTAGTAGCAATAGTGCCAGTTCAAAGCACAGAGGTAGCAGTAGCAACAGTGGTAGCTCCTCTACGACCAACCATCACCATCAGCTCCTGAAGCAGCATGAGCAGCAATTGCTACAGCAACACCTCGATTTGCCCACTGCACTTCAACTCTCAGCAGCAGCTGCAGCAGGTCACAATGTATGGGGATTCCCAGGACTTGCAGCTCAGGCTTCTTCTGCAGATATTGCCCGCATGTCTCGCTACTTTGAACGTCCAGCAGAGGTTCCCCCTCCACCAGCCTCATCAGCAGGGTCATCATCTGCTAGTAGCCACCACGCGCCTGAAGCAGAGCCAAGCGGTGCAGAAGTTTTGGATCTAAGCGTCAAACCTCGCACAGGGAAAACATGATTTGAAAATGATTAAAGGTCAACACAATTTTTCACGAGAGGGGCATAGGATTACGCATGCTGTTTGCATTTTTCAAATATGTGGATTCTGTGACTTTTGCAAGGGTATGTCGTACAGTGCTCTTGATGGTGTAAATATATTAACATGTTTTTACTATGCCTATGAGACAGAGGAAAATATACTCATCCGAATATTGCACTGTCTAGCAAAGTTCAGAGACAAGTGTGTTTGTACAACAGTTCTGAATATTTTATGCAATATGACAAAACTGGACTTAAGAGTTTGGTTTAAAGAAATGTCTAATTTTTCATTCAGGGTCCAGACAATGTATTAGTAAAATGACTTACATTACTACTCAATACAATATAGAACTTTGTGTCTATCTATATCAGAGAACAATGCTGGAGGCAATTGTGCTTAGCTCAAAGAGAATTATTTTTATAAAGTTTAAAAATACTCAGCCATACCTACCTGATCATGAAAGTCCCATTAAAGACGTTATCATAGAGAATATTTGTCCAGGCCAATGGATTTATTAGTGAGAGTCTTCAGAAGGTATTGAACAAAAACATGTCCTGACACAAATTTATAACTGCTACATCCAAAGACTTGATTATTTATTTTGTTAATTCGCAGTTTCTTTTGTATCCTTTTTTTTTTAAATCAATTTGGGCAAAGGCATTGCCATATCTAATGGAAAAAAACGCCAGTGAGGTATGTTTCAGAATAACATTCACTGGAAATCCTGCAATTGTACAGTAATGCTGCTTGGTTTATTTGGTATGTCTCCTAGATGTACTTTAAGATTCTAAAAAAGAGCAAAGGGCTGAAGAAAGAAAAACATTAAAGCTCTTAAAAAGTTGTTTCTCTTGACTTAAGATTGTTCTTCACCAGGCTTTTCTCATTGCAAGAGATTCAGAGAAACTACTCTTTTGGGGGGCAGGTTCTAGGAGTATTGCCAATCTCAGCATATGACTTGTTTTGTACATAAACTCTTATTGTGACGCAAAACAGCATTCTGCAATTTTGGATCATGTGTATTACTAAAAAACTACATATATGTCTGTTCATTATTTTTCAACAACAACAAAAAAACCACAGGGGCATGTGCAGCGTTCATTTTTATAAAAGTGAATTTATGTTTTCTATCTTTACAATTTCATGGTATAGATAAATTTATTTTGAACACAAATGTTCCACTCAAATCATTCATTATTTCCTGATGTTTCATTAATTTTCTCTAGGCTTTAGATTGAATTTTCAAATTGTTAATTAATAAAGATAGTGAAAAAAAAATTTGGTAGTAAAGAAACTACCTAGAAATGATTATCCTTAGATTGCATTATGTGAACTTTACTTGAATTTATTTGACAGATTATCTGGAGGCCATGATAAAGTTTGGGATAATGACGCTTTAAGACCACGTTATATTTTTAAGGACCACTTTCTGAGTTCAGATTGACAAAATTCATTGTATTTTAAATTCTGACGATTCTCAGTCCACACCATTAAATTCTTTTCCAGAGAAGAGCAATTTTTTTTTTACATGTAAGACATTAAGCCCTAAGGCAAACTGTTTAAATTTAATTTGCATTTGAAATAAATTATGACTGATTTGCCTGAATATATCCATGCATTTGAAATACCCTTCTAGTTTGGCAAAGCTGTAAATCAGAATGTTTGGATTTAGTTCTTATCTTCAATTTAGTTTGTAGGAAATGCAGATGAAGTAATTTTCCTAGTAACCATCATGGATATACAAAAAAAACGTTGATTGATAAAGCTTTTCAACTTAGTTTTAAACTGAGATTAGAAATAGAGTTCACAAAGACTTATCTGTAAATCCTTAATGCTGCAAGAGCAAACCCTTTATTACTTTAAAAGCTTAAAGCAGTTAAAGGACAAATTCTTTGTTACACTGCAGTTCTTGTTAACATTGACACTATTCAAAAGTGCAATGAATGAAAAAGGTTATCTTTAGTCCTGACCAAATGAGCCTTATGTTAAATTCAAACATCTTGATGTTTAGAATAATACGTTTTTGTGAATTCTTCAATGTGAAAAATCAAATTAAACGAGAATTTTTATTGACATTTTTACAAATTCAACTTTTTTTTTTCTTGCAAATTCCAGCTCATTAGGATAGGATACAAGGTAATTATCCTCTTATAGTTTATTGTTTGTGGGATTGTTTTTTTTATCAGACAGGCCCAAAACATATGCATTTGAAATAGCAAATAGTGGAAGGGTAAGAAAACATTGATTTGTCTTATAGGCCTAAATGGGCCTGTGCTGATTAAGTCATCATGACCTTTTTTTTTGGACTTCACATATGATGTGTAAACACCTTTTCCAAAATTTTTTTCTCTCATTTCAAATTAGAATTTCATTTATTCTAAATTTTAAAGCTGTTATATTTTAATAATCAAAAATTATCAGAGCTACCACCTTTAGATTTTCCTTCCAGTATTTCAGAATAAAGTTTATATAAAGCAGATTTTGTTTTAATTCCCATACATTAGAATTAAATTCAATTGGGTCAGTATCACAATGAATAAAATGCTGTTTGTGTCACATATTATGATCTGTGAAAGAGGTATTCAATCTGGACATACCCATTTTTTTTTAAGAAATAAGCAATCCGCATGGTTGAGCGCTGTGCTGATTATGCCTCAGAATTTAACATTGTTGTCACCAACAGTTATGTTAAAAAATTTAATCAATTATGCTTTTTTTTATATTAAGAAAAGGTATCTCTTAAGGTATGGCTAAATAGAGTTTGTGATCTTAAGTTGAGTTCAGAGTGTCATAAAGCTCAGTCAGCATTGGACTACCAACCATATCTTGAGGCTTGGCAGAAGTCTAAAACTAACTGTAAGGGAAAATAGCTTCTGATTATTTTCATAGGCCATTTTCAATTTTGCATCTCCTGCTCTCTGCAGATCTCCCTTATTCACAGTTATTGATTCCCTCTTCCATCTTGCCTTTGTCTCTGTTCCTCCTTGTTTATGACTTATCAATGACAATTTTCATTTCATTAATAATGATAATGTAGACCATTTCTTGAAGTCAAAAATACCAGAGTTCAGGTAACCAAAGTTCAAGTGTAACAGTTACAGCATTGTTTTTGTCTGTAACTAAGTCTATAGAATTGGAAGGCAAGGTTAGGTGTTCCTACTAATTTATTGAAAATTATCTCGTAAATGTTTGTAACCAAAGGAGTGCTTTGCCCTCAAATTAACTAGTTTTCTCATTGCATCTCCAGATGCTTAAAAATTGTCCGTATCTATTATGTTTAATCATTTGTTGGATCCAAATGAACCGCTCTTGTTACTTTCTCCATTCTGTGAAGCAATAAAAAAGTCTGATATGAAGGAAAACACCTTTAACTAAGGATATCCAACCTTGAATTGTCAAGGGTACCACCCCTTGAAAGTTGAATAGGCTCCATCTTGGTATTCAAAAGGAATCTCAATACAGTGTAGGAGCTCTTGGAATATGAATTACAATTTACCCAATTGTTCGATATTTTTGTTCCAATTTTTTTTTTCTGAACTTTCAGTTAAGTTGATTTGCCCAACACTTTATCATTAATTTTTTTTTGATGGATCATACATCTCTTAGTAAAATAATGTCTGTGGTAGCAAATGATATAATACAGTACATTAATAGTGTTAACTACCCCAGCAATATTGTGGACTGAATTTATTAATGTTATTGTACAAATTCATGAAAATGAAAATAAATGTATTATAGCAAAACTGCACATCATCTTGTTTTTCTTGTGTCATTTAATAAAAACATTACTGCTGTGTACCATGGTGAAACCAAGGCTTAAGATGAAAGTTTTCTTTACTCTCAAATGGTGTAAGGTAGCAAGAACTTTAGTAGTTATCTCTCATACTAGTTGTCCTAATTAGTGATTTTCCATAAAATTAGTTGTTTCATAGTATAGTTGAAAATCTTGGCCACAAGATGGAAACTAAATATATATAAATCTTAAATATAGATATGTGTTTCACAGGAAGAAAAAAAAATATCATTCTAGCTAGAAATATTTGATTTTTAATAAAATGAACTTAACAATACTAGTAGTAGTAGTAACTTTAATACCTCAGGCTCAAAAGAACTGTGGACAATTTTCTTAGATCTCACTTGGTTTGATGAAGAAAATCTTTTGATGCTTGCTCTGCAAACATGCTCATATATGTAGTTTTGTCAACAACTGTCGTAATTCTTATGCTAGGCAAAAACAAAAATGGGAAGAAGCATGTCACAGTAACTGCCGTAGGTAGTAACAATCATTAGAAGCCATATTACTGATGCTGTGAGATAGCAAGTAAGATTTTTATAAAATTAGTATTTTTTTTAACTGAAAATGACAAGCTTCCTAAACCCTGGTAAAGTTGAGTCAACAGAGAAAGAAGAGCATGGTTTGACTTGCACAGGGAATTGGTAGTTCATGTAGATAAAATAAGGCAGATAGCAACAGAAATATTTCATATCTCTCAAGATTTTGCCTGAACCAAAACTAAATCGTGCCTCACAAGCATTGTGTGTTAAGACGTTGGTCTTAAAGGCTCTACAGACCTAAATTCAACTAAAGCTGGCTTAATTTAATCCAAAACTGAGATCCCACTTCTAGCTTGTCTGCCATTGTCATATGGTGCCATCCACATTACATCGGAACACGCTCATGGTCTTAGGTGAGAGTGCAATGTGGAAAACAGCTTTCCAAGTTAATCATTTTCTATTGCTTTTATGACAATGACAAATAGGCAACTTCCTGGCTACAAATGTTATAAGAATACGAGAACAAAATAAGAAAAAGGAGATCTGCATCAACGAAAGATTGGCTCATGAAACCAGCACAGTTGAGCCATATGAATATTTTATGGGAATTACAGCTGAGTCCAGACAATTTGTATTTTCAAATTTCTCTAATTCTTTCCAAAAAATACATGCAAATTAATCGTTTTTAAAACTGCTTCATTTTCAACTTGAGAATCAAATCCTCTGATGAAATCAACTAGGTTTTGATATACAATTTCTTTCATCAGTCTATTATAAATAGTTTTTTTTTTTTTATTTTGTTTTCCGCAAACACTCATGCAACCGGTAAATTTTGATGAATTGAGAATCTTTTCTTTCAACCATGCCATGATTACATTTTCAATTATATGAAATTAAAATGCAAGAAAATTTGTGAAATCTGAATATTATTCTAGTGAATAGGGCTTATTCACCTATTCAGTGAAAACAGGATAAGACTTAGCCTACAATCAAAAGGCAGCCTAGACAAAATATGCAAAATATAAAGTACAGTCTTGTGAATGTTTGAGTGTGGGTGTTTGTATACATAATTATGCATACATGATAAAAAAAAATTAAATCTGTATTCACAAAGGAAGCAAGGAATTGGGATTTCCACGCTTAGACTTTGTTACTTTGAGAACTAAAAAAGAACTTTTAAAAATGTGTGAATGTATCTGTATAAGAGCAAGCTTTTATTTTATACTGCGTCAACTGAGCAGGCAGAAAGATAATAAAAATTGAGCCACTCAAATACCTGTAGAGGACTATGACCCTTCATAAACGTATTTAAAAATTCACAGCACAGTTGAATCCAAGAAATCCCATTCATTGTTTACTGGAATCTATCCAAAGGTCAATTACTGATATAGACAAAGATGACAAAATTCAAAATTACATTTGACGTTTCGTCTAAATAATAGCTTCATCAGTATGGTAATATTTACAAATATAGGGAATGAGATTTCCTTTTGTTGGGAGTCGTGAGTTCTATTCAAAAAATATAATTTTTATTCATCTATTTTATAATTTGCTTTTTCAACTCAAATTTCAGACTTATGTTCACTCCTGCAGACGCAGGGCTTCCGTACTAACTCAATCAATCCTCCTCTCCCCCGCTTCCCTCTGCAGGGCCTTTCTTTCTCACACATTCTCTCTCTCTCTCTCTCTAGAAATTTATGCAAGTAACAATTTCCACACTTCACTTTTACAAGCTCTACTTTGTTCCGAGTCTGCTTTGTGTATAATAATAATATTATAATAATAATGAAGTTAGCGATTCAACTCCAGAAGCACAGCTATTAATTTGTAAAATCTACTAAAGTAAAAGCTAAGTGTGTACTTTACATGTGATGTAAAGATATAGGAAACAGTATCTGTTCATTGATATTGATGCCTTTTGGTTTGGTTGCTTCTAGTGTATGAATCCAGTGGGTTTCTTTAATGAGGAGGTTGATGTTGTCTGATCCTGGAAGGTGATCAATGGCTATAATGTTAACATTGTCAAGCGTGTGATGTGGATGATTAAAGTGTTTAGCAAATGATGAACCTGTTCGTTTAATATATCAAATCCTCGGCTAGTAAATCTTTTTTTAAGTGTTATTATTCTTTCCGATGTATTGTTTATCACATTGTATGTAACCTAAATTCTCTTCTACCACCAAGGTATTCACATAACCAAACACCCTGTGTATACACTCACTGTTTTCTTTTCCTCTTGCAATTTAGTGCTCTGAAAAAAAGCATACAATAAAAATAGAAATTCTTGGAGGGAAGTCAGCGATCAGCAAAAAAAAAATTTTTATTCATTTCAGACACTTCAGAATAGCATAGTAGCTAATCAAATATACTATTCATATTTCAGTACATTAAAAGCCCGTTTTAACAAAAACATGAGGAATATTGGCCAGAAACCAATTTCTTCATACCTATAGTAAGAGAGAAGGAAAAATTGTATAGTAGCTTTATTAATAGACTGCAAGTACTGTTATGAAATATACATACAGTACAAAGGCTGTTGCTTTCACAATTCGTGACACTCATTAAAAATATTTAAGATAGCTTAGCACAGCACTTTTGAAGGAATTCAATTATGTTAGTACAAATTCTAAGAACAAAACAAAATATGAGGCAATGACTAAGGCAATCAGCATGCTCCTTATTTCTTGTTTTTAAAGTATATATTTTTACATGTTACCAAGAAATACATTCCTAGGACTTTAATCTTTTTTTGTTGAGGGAGCTATCTCATTGTGGGTTAAGAAAGTGTTCTCTGTTACATTATGTTAAGTACTGTCTTATTGCTCTTATTTTGCTTTTATGCACAAATACTAAATCTAATTCATCAAAAGTACTCATTCTATGAACAAAATTTATGGTTTTGCAAAGAGACATTTTTATTACTTTTTGTTTCGCAATAAATTTGAACTCTAAATGTAAAACTTCTTTAACTCTTTAACAAGCAAACACACCTACATATGAAGTTGTTTCAAGAAGAAAATGCATCACAGTTTAAGATGGCAAACTACTGGTCTTCAAGCTACAATAGTCAAAATGTAACCTTATCCAAGACAGAAAATCTGAATTTCTAATTTAGGACAGTGATTTGTTGAAATTTGCCCCATAAGCTTTAGTCATCAATAAATAATGAACTGTAAAACAAACAGTTGAAAATAAAAATGCATTACCAGAACATGAGAGCCACTTGTGTCACAAGTAGAGAATTAAAAAGATAAGTGATACTGATAGGTCTGGATATTATATTCATGGATCGACTGTCAACTTTTTTTCTAAGATTTTGCTCTTATTACCTGCTCCCACCTTAACCAAGCTTGGGTCTCAGGTACACTTTCTACACATTCTGACTTGTGAGACATGTTTCACTGGCAGCCTTTTCACTTCAGTGATCATTTGGAATAAATTATAACCAGTCCATGATTCCCCAGTCAAGGAGCTAAGAATGAAATATTTTGTTGCAGTATTTAATGCAGGAAATTTATCTCAGGTTGGCAGAGTGGACATTGTCAAAAACTTAAAATTCTATAAAACAACCTGGACAAAAAAAAAATAATTTACAGCTTCAACAAAAAACAACAAATAAATTATTTAATATAAAATGATAAGAATGATTCACAGAGGCGTCCATATCTGTCTTTCATTAAATCATGCACAACAAATAATTCAGCAGAGTATTGTTTCAAATTCAACAACTCAAAACATATTCCCTTACACTGAGTCACATAGTTATATTTATTAAAAGAAGATCATTTAAATAAAAATATAAGGCGTCTAGTAACACAATATACTCCACTGCTGAGAAATATAAGATGGCAGTCATCTAATTCTCATAAGAGAGGCAAAGACAGAACTACAGTCTAGAGACCAAACCAAATGAGCCAGAGATTTTTTTGTAAAATTTAACAATTAGACACTGGTTCTTTCCAATTTTCTATACAATCAAAACTGATCTTGATTAGCTTGAAAGGAAGGCCAAAGTGACTAGTTGATTAAGCAATCACTCTAAAACCCTGAAAGCTTTCAACGCGCAGGTTTAATTGAATTTTTTATAGCTAAATTTAGCTGGCAGTAAAACTGTTTGTCGTGGCTATCTTCACAGCTAAGTCTTGTTTCATATAAGGTATAAAAGGATATTGTACGAGAAAAGCTGATATTTCCAAAGTTGTACATGCATAAGGGTTTTTTGTTGTCAAAGGTTGTCAGATATTGATAGCAAAAAAAACAACTAAATATTTGTTATGCTAAATCAAGCCTATTCCCTGCTTTAAAAGCCTCCATTCTTTCTGATGATTATTACTTTTAGAATTTCCTTAATAATAAAAAGCATGGCGAAAAATCTCAGCGCCTTGCCACAAAGTCCATCCATGGTAAAAAAAAAATATCTTCCAAAATGTAAATACCAGTACATGAAGTTCATAAAGAGTACTAACAATGATGATGAGGAAAGGATTTTGATAGTATGTAAAAATAGTAACAAAGAAATAAGCAGTTTAGTTTCTCATGGCATTTTTATCCCCTATCAGCAGCCAGTTATACATATGTGTAGATATCTGGGGTTGCAATTTTATAAGAGGAAAAAAGTTAAATGAAGTGTTGTATGCTAGCTTAACTTCACAAAGGATCATCTTGTGAAGAAAAACAGTAGCTGCAAATTTACACACTGAAGACTTGAAAAAATGCAAGTTTAGTGCTAATTAGTGTGGAGTACAAGATGCTCTATTCTAAAGATTGCTTGGTTAAAAGATAAAAATTTCATCTAACTTGAATACATACAAGATTACAAAAGGACGTATTTGTGAATAATATTTCTAGCAGAGTTTATTATGAAACTTGAGATTGCTAATTAGCAACAGACACACTTCCATTACAAAATAATACTTAGAAACAAATTTTAAATGCATTTTCCTCTCATGCACCATTTATGCTGCTGGAAGACACCTATGGACACTGCTTTACTGACAATCACACTGTGACACCGGAACGTAGAATCACAGGTAGTCTTCCATTATTACTATAGTATTGCTAAATCTTAGTGAGGATTCCATAAAAGCAATTAAACTGTATACAGTTATTTACAATTCTGTACACATGAAGTACAGTTTTGGCAATTTCTTCTGTAATTGTGACAAACAATCTTAATGCATAGGCCTAAAAATCCAACAAGCACACTTGCAGATCAAGCACTGAGCATACACACGTATATTTCTGAAAATTCTCGGCCATTACATGGGGTAGGAGTGGAAAAATATTAAACTGAGCTTTAGAACTAAAATTGTGAGACATAACATCCCAACATTTATCCCAACCAAAATCCATCAAAAGGAAGAAAATGTGTGACTTAGAATTAGTAACAAAATCAGAAAGGACTCTGGCCCTTCTTTGCTTAATATCTTCCTTATCTTCATATACATCTCTTTTGTATTACTTCTACAAAAAGTTACACAACCTACTTGCTAATTTTAGAAATAATTCTTCAATAGACAATCCTCCAGTTGAGTGAAAGTGTTACATTTTGTCACATAATCCTCCCCCCCCTTTTCATTTTGCTACATACATAATTATCAACAAAATGAAAATTCTTTTTAGAGAGAGGGTGTTGTGGATTGAACTTGCAGCCTAAATATAAGAAATCTGAATTCATCTTCTTATCTAATTGATGTAAAAAAAAGTTTTATTTTACTAATAAATAAAGAAGTTTTATGGCTATATGTGCATATTTTTCTTCTAGCAAAAAAAAAAACTGCATGTTGCCATCATGTCTCCTAGCACAGTTATCCAATTCCTTTTCAAGACTTTAAGACAAACTTGGGGGACAACATTTATGTTTAAGACTATTTGAAAGTAGTTCCTTGGTACTGCTTGATCCTCTGACTCTCTTAGGTATTTTACCATCATACAGGGACAAACTACTTTTAATGACTAACTTATATCTAAAACAATAATATATACATATTAAGTTTACAATATCACTATTTACAAAATGCAATGCTTTTTGAGCATTCAAAACTGCAGAAATTGATGAACACACCAGAAAAAAAGAAGAAAAAAGAGGGAAAAAAAGATCACAAGCAAGAGATGGGTTGAAAATAAGAATATGTGTATGCCTTGACATCAAGTTTTAACCAGTTACATGTTAAAGAATTCGTTTTCAAAGGTTTTTTTTTCTTCAGAGTAATTTCTTTACATAACTTTATGTTTTCTTATTTTATTCTAAATAGTATTCCTAAAGATAAGAAAAATGCATTTTGACAATGATAAGATTATCATGAAATTGAAATGTAAGATTCGAAAATAAGACACTAGACTGATGTAAATGGGCAGATGGCAGAGTGAGCATCAACATGAGAAGCAAGTAATGAGTGAGACTGATGTATATTGTTTACATGCTTCAAGGAGTTGATTGCTGTTTGTAGTAAACGTTTGTGTGTTTGCTGCATCCTATAAACTGCCCTTAATTCAATTTCAACTTGCAGATCTCTTACAAAAAAAAAGGGGGGGGAAACAAAGTGGAAGAATCAATCTATCAAGATTGAAATAGCATTGCATGTCAGAGAATCTCATGTCTTCACTCCTTTCTGTACAGGTAAGGATGACATACGCTTGGTTCTGAAACAAAACAGTGTGAGAAACTTATTTTAAAAGTATTGGAACTGCAGATTGAAAAGTATATTTCTTCAACATAATTCTTATAACATAAGCTATATTTACTTCTAAATAGTTAAATGTGTAAAAAAAAAAAAAAAGGCTTGAATCACTGAGCACTATGTTTCCTAAGTCCAATTTTAAAAAAGCAAAAATTTGTAGCAGCAAGGAAAAAAAAAAATTTCATATAGATACCCCATGCAAATTCATCTCTCTATTACTGTTATAAACACAGAAGTAACACTTTGTTTTTTGCATGAATGGAAAATGACCGATAAAATTTTGGATTGTAATGAATTTGAAAACTTATAAACAAGATATGAGCACAGGAATTCATCAATAAAAGAGACACCTGAAAAATAAGACTTGCTCCAGAATCATCTAAATTAAGATATTTAAATTCTTCAAATTTATGGATAATTCAGTATTTTCAAATTGTCTTTGGGTCAAATTTTAAATAACAATTTTTTATCTACTCTCAAGCAGTTTGAGTTTGAAGATGGAAGAGAGCAAAATTAATGTTTCCCATTAAAAAGTGATCATTACAAATCTTATATTGATTACTTTGATAGATAACAAATTTTCAAAAGCACAAGTGGAAATATCTTACATGCTCAATAAGTGTTATTATAAAAAAAATAAATAGCACTAAAATTGGAGAGAGAAAAAACATGCATCAACAAATAAAAACCAAAATAACAATATGCGTTGCATAATGAAAAGTCATATAAAGTGCCAATCTTTTGAATCACCTTGGGGATTTTTTTTAAAATACACGCTCAATAATTCATTCATTTGTTAATATTCTACCAAATTATATCAGACTGTAGAGCTCAGAAGCAAAAAAAAGACATTTTATTGATATATAAAATGCAGGCCTGGAATGTAGGGTGCATATGCAGGATCCCTGTGCTAAAATTAAGATTATTTTCTTTCGAAGACAAGATTATCTGATCAGATAACAGGTTGAGTTTTATAAATCTGCAGGTGACTTGCATTCTGTAACCTTCAGATTCTAAATCTCGATATGCGAGTTTTAATTTTTTTTTCATACATTTACCTAAAACATGAATTTAAACACAGGTTAGGTTTTTTCAGATTATTATTAAATTTGCACAATATGGCAAAGTCAGATAAAATTTTTCCAAATTTAAGATTTTTTTGCATGATCTGCTTTAAAAAAAAATAGGTGAGATATTAAGCATGGGTCTAGCTTTGTCTGGACCATAGAAGTCAGCTTACATCAGCTTTGTAACAGAGTGGATAAAATGCAATCGCACAATCAATGTGCTTACGAGGTACCATGTCAATTGGCTTCTTATCATGTTTTGATTTCAGAAATATACAGCAAAAATTTGTTTCTATTTAAATCTAAATCTTTGCAAATCTCAAGTTTTAAAGAAATAAAGTAAGGGTAAAATCTTTTTTAAAAAAGCTACATGGCAATCATTTTGGTGTATGGCATTTGATTTTTGCCTTTGTGAGAGAAAAAAACCCACCAATTTTCTTAAAACAAAGTTTTATAATACAAAATTCATTTCTTCCTTCAGAGAAATAGTAAGAATTCGTTGAAAACGGACATAAAAAAAATAAAACTTGAACGAGGAGATGGAAAGATTGAGTGAAAATTAATAAAGACAACTAAATTGATGGAAAAATTCCTCCATATAGGTAAATATCACATTTAGATTTTGATCTAACTATAAAGCTTATGATTGAAAAGTTCAAACTTCAAAATGTCCCAATTTTTTTAACATCTAATTGCCAGTGGAAAATTTCCTCAAAGTTATAACTCAACAAAACCAACAAGCAAAAGATATTAAGATATTAAACCCCTCTATTTCTAACTCAATAATATATGTTTTACAGTTTTCTTAGCATGACTTAATAAAAGTAGCCCAAAGCCTGAAAAGAAAATCATGTTTCTAGTATAATTTGAAGACCATTCCTTCAAAAAGGGCCTAGATTATATGATAGATCAGTCTCCTATTAGATTCATAACTATTGTAAGAGCAAAATTTAGGGAAAGATTAATAAATAAAAAAATTGCAACATCTTTTATGAAAGCTATGAGCTAAATGGATCAGAAAGCAATACATGGCTTGGTTAAGCTTTGAAATATGAATTGCATTAACAATTAAAACTGTACTTATTTCTGTTTTATTTTTTTTCCTGCAATCTGGCAAATAGAATTGTTCATACATGCTTCAAACAATTACGAATTTAGATTTCTTCTTCTTTACCCTACGGCATGCCATTGAACAGATCTTAAATTTTAATGCTTTTTTTCATCATTACCCCAGTTCATAACAGACTAGCCCATAAACTTCTTTTGTAAGAAAAATAACTAAAAATTTATTTAAGACTCAGAATTGTTGCTCCTCATTGGGTTTCTAGCTGTTATAGTGGCATTATCAAGACAACAGTCCATAAATTACTTGAAAGAATTAAAAGATATCCTTTAATATCTAAGTATTTGAAGAAAAACAAGCATTGCAAATGAAATGAGCAGAAGTCAAGAAAAATATCAGATACTTTTATATGTACTCTTTTACAAATTTCAGAAGAACCAATTTGACTGCTATGTTAAAAGTAACTTAAACAGAATAGATCAGAACCTCAAAGGGGGAAAATGTGTCTTTAACCTGATTTTGTGGATTTGGTTAACAAATGATAATTGTATTCTAAATAAAAACTATTTTATAAAAAAAAAAAAAAAAAATCACCTGCCTTCATTTCACATGAGTCAATAATCTCACAAAAGGTAAGGTAAAAGCTAATGGCTTCACAGAAAAAATTTTTTTTTAAAATTAAGAGTCATTGAGGAATCACACCAAACATTATCATTTTCCTCAGCAATTTTTTAAGAGCTAAATCAAGACACAGATATACCATACATAACAAATCTTTCTAAACAACATCTTTATTAATTAAAATGTCTCCCTGTATGCAAATGCCAGTGTTAAAATTTGCAAATCGTTCTTCACCCTTCACATTTTTCCACAGTGAAGACGTCTAAAGATTTTCATGATCGCAATGAAGCATTCAGTTTTATAAGAAGAAAGGAAATCCTGCAAAAAACACTATTTGTGCATTAAGAGTAAGGAGAAGAACTACAAAGAGTTAACTTCATGATGAAGCAAAAAGATCTTTTCAACTCTGATTTTGAAGTTGGACAATGGGCCATAAAACCTTTTGAAAACCAGTCTTAGATAATGAAGTAAAGCAAAAAAAAACAAAAAAAAAAAAAAAAACTTTCATATATAAATTAATTATGGTGATAAATGTGAATCCATGAAATACTGCATAGCATTAAACATTCAATTTAACCAAAAAAAAATAAGAACAATAAAAATAAAAAACAGAAGAAAACTAGGAGAAAAAACATTCAGTTAGAAGTGAGTCTGAAACCAAGAAAAACTTTTTGTACACCTTTTTTTTTTAAATATAGGCCTATCATGCTGAAATTAATCAGAAATGGAGGATGAAAAAAATCTTGTCTTAAATGGACAAGGATTTTTCATAGTGTTCCAAAAAATAAATGTGGCATCTAATGAAGAGACATATACATAAATAGCATGCAGGCACAGTTACAGAATGTGAACTAACAGGCAAAAAGATTACCCAAACTGGCAACATCATGCTTTTACAAGACTTAAACATCTTTTGGTCCTATTTCCTGAACCAAAAGAAAGATCAGACCTGTGTAAAAAATTATTCAGGATGTTAAGTGACTCATGTTTTGGACCACTTCAAAATGCGAAGATTGGATGCATATATATGCTACAAATTATGGACAGGAAAGCCAGAACAGCAAATAGTGTTGTTACCTCAAATGAATGTCACCTTTCAATAAAAAATTATAGAAAGATTAAAAATAAAAAAATATACATTCAAAGAAAATTGATCCAATCAAAATCATGATTATCATGTTGACAGAAAAAAACTTTTAAAGTCTTATGATAAAAATATGTATGTTTAATAGGGCATGTGATTCACAGAAATAAGGTGTCACTTTCAGCCATCTTTTGCTGTTCCTCAAGTCATAGTCCTCACAATGAGAAAAAGTGTGAAAGGTCAAAAGCATCAATAAGAAGAAAATGCGTAAAAAAAAAATATGGGAATCAAAACTAAAAGTTGAAAAAAAAAAAGTGATTTTAGATCAACTAAGATATTTCCAAATATATAATTTATGTAAATACACATATAAACAAATTTAAGATTGATGGCACTAGGAAATGCATGACTCACCTTGGACTATTTGATGGATTCGCTATTTGCTTATTTCTGGGTTCATCTTTCACGAAATTCCGACAAGTGGCCAATTTAGATTCTAATGACTGTGGGAAAAAAAGAAAAATTATTTTTCACCAATAATGAGCTATGGCAGCAACAACCCAAACACTTATCTTCTATTGAAAAGATTCTTTTGCAACCGAAAATAAAGGCACTTTACTTTCTCAAATGATGTGTCATAATACAAAATAAGAAAGAAATTCTTTGCCCCTCATTGTGTTTACAAATAGGTAACTATTTCATTTAAATTTCACAAATTTAGCAGAAGTGAGAGTAAGGTTGTTTGTGACACATTTATTTAGTGATAGAAGAGAAACTGTGAAAGTAAAAGAAACATATCAAATCAACGTATTGAGGCTTTATACTTTTATTAAGGGTCCAGAATATAAAGACCAATCTACGCGTTGCAGCTAGTTTATTTTGATTTGCTTCCTTCCTATTTGCTTTAAAGACCTAAGCGAGACAGCCTTAAAGCAGAGCTTTAACATGTAAATATTTTGAAGCCAATTATTTTTAAGATAAGATGTATAAAAGACTGTAATAATTTCACATCATGAAATTTGTGTAGTTTTTGTGATTTGCATTTTTCTTGTCAAATCAGTGCACACAAGATTTCAAAGGATCCAAAGAGAAACACCATGATAAACGATTCTTTTGCTTTACTTCATAAACTGATTTCATAGATAAAGGATAGTAAAATACATCATAAAATGTGTGGATAAGAACTGCCTGTTAATTCCTAAAATAGAAAATACCCAAAAGAAAGGAAGACAGGTTTACATGCACTCTTTAGCAGTTGAAGGTTAGACTTATCTTCCTCACATAGAGAAAATCTAATCCATGCCTCACAACCATTTTGAATGTTGTGAGTTCTAATAATGGATTTATTTTCAGGACATTCTGGAAAAAAATATGAACAAGATCATCTTAATTCTATTAACACAGACCTGCCACTTTCCGGGGAAAGAAAATCTGAATGATTCTGTCAAAAAATCTGAATCTGCCAAAACAAATCTGAACAACTCGCTTAATTTTTGCCCTCTACAACATCCATTGCAAAACACATAATGCAGTCTTTGGTGAATGTTCATTCATGGGTTTAGCTCTGAACTCCTAGCTTGTAATTCTTCAATGGTGAAAAATTCAAAATAATCATAAGATCTTTTTTCCATACCTCTTTCAGTTTAAATTAAGTACTCTATGCCTTACGATACTTTTAAGTGACTCAATAAATTGGATGGTATTGGCATTATGCAGCATTTGATGAATTCACAAATAGCAGAGCTGTCAACCTAGCTCGTGTGGGAAGTATACATGACTTCAAAAGGCTTATTTTTATATGAAAAGGAATAAATGTACTCCTTACTGAAAGGGTTAAAAAAATGACACATTTGATGCTCTTTTCTGATTTTAGATAATTTTTCTACATGTGCATAGGCCTTTCTCACACTTGACTCGGAAAATTAAAAATCTTATGAATTTTGCTGGATCCAGCTCTTGAAAACGTAACAAGATATTTTCTGGTGAGCAAATCAACAATTTATTTTGTAAATAATCTAAAGAGCGTAATCCACTCTATTGTTCAATCACTTCACTGAGAAACAGGTCAATTTATGTACAAAAATTACGCTGTGACGTTGAGACTAGTTAAGCATGATGTAGCTTGTAACTTAGATCTAGAATCTATATTTAAATTCTACATAAGACAAAATGATCAAAATCATAGATCTTGTGCAGATTGTAAAGTTTGCATCCAGATAAAACTTCTTAGGCCTATTATTAGATCTAGATTTTACTTTTCAAAGACCTACAATTACTGAATCTCGTGTCATTTCATCTTGATTTACTCTAGTTCTATTTAGGATTTCTCAATCAACCTTGATGATAACTGACAAGATATAGATGAAAAAAGCGCTGTCCTGTAGTAGAAATTACTCTAAGAAGATAAAATAAGATTAATCCTCCGTTGGAAATAACAGCGAAGTCTGGATGTGAGGATAGAGAGACGGTAGCAGAGACGAATAAACGATTAAGTAAACAACTCGGCAAAATCAATACTAGGGATGGTTGCAACTAAAATATTAATGTCAATTTCAATACCACATTTGATCATATATAATAAAAAACAATATCGATATAATATAACTATATCGCCCATATTTATTCTTTTATGAAGGCTGTCTGTCCATCTTGTAGGTCTAATTAAAAAAAAAAAAAAATAATTGTTTTTAATTGTAGAGGTGAAAACTTAGTTCAGAAAAAAATCGGAATATTTATAAAATATTCGGAAAATCGGAAAAACGACCAAATTTCCATAAAAAATCAGGATGATTCCGATTAAATCGGTATGAATGGCAGGTCTGTTATATATAAGGCAACTAAATATTTTCTATTTAATGGAGATGCAAAGAAGTAAACCCAGCTAATTGCTTATATTAGATTGTGATTTCATATTTCATGACACAAGCTCTCTGTGGCAATAATTTTGACATGTTGAATCTCTTGTACAGAATGACAGAGAATATTCTGCCCTTTAAAGAAAGTGGGGAAAAGGTGCAACTAAGTAATTTAATGGCCACAGCTATTTCTTTAAAAAAAAAAGAGAATGATCCTGATGCTATAATAATTAAAGAGAAAGAAGTAGAGCGAGTGGAAACGTTTAAACACCTTGGCATTGTTCTAGATAATAAACTTAGATGGAAAAACAACACAGATGTAATTGTCAGTAAAATTAAAACAAGAATGTAAAGTTTAAGGAAACTCAGGTCTTTTAACATTGATCCAAATCAACTTCAAATATTTTATTCTTCAATGATCTGCAGTGTTTTAAGCTTTGTCCTCATCTGTTGGGGAGGTAGCATTCAAAAACAAGATAAGGTCAGACTGGACAAAATAGTAAGAAAAGCAGGGGGAATAGTAAGTAAAAAACAGGACGACCTAGACACATTGTTCCAATGACGTACGACAAACAAAATGTTAGAAATCGTAAAAGATCCCAGGCATCCTCTGCATAAAGAAAATGACAGCAGACAGATAGAGAGTAGTGGTAGGTACAGGTCGCTTAAAACAAGAACAGCCAGACACTCAAACTCCATTCTGCCAAAATCAGTTTCACTACTCAATGATAAATCTAAAAGGTGAAGACTAGACAATAAGTGTGTAAATAGGCTTATACCACAAGGTTTACAAAAAACTAAGTGTAATATCTCTTTTATATTTTTTTTAATATCATAAGTTCAACTCATTAAATTCTTTAAACTTTTAGGTGTGATTTTAAGAAATAATACCATTATTAGTATACACTCTATTTATTTATTAATTGAAAACATTTTAGATATGCAAACTTGCTTTATGTAATATACTTGCTCGGTATAGAAAAATGAATACATCTACCTGTTATACATACAATATGTATTTTTTATTTATCTATTTATTTATATATACAACTGGATTTGTATGATATGTATTTATGACTTTTTATGTTAATGGGCATGTCAATTTTTTAATTTCCCCAAGAGGGATGAATAAAGTACATCTTATCTTATAATTATAATGAAAAAAGGATAATCAAATAAACAATTTCTATCTTTAAAAGGCTCCCACTTAAAAACTGATCTGGACACATTGCTCTCGAAATGCCCTGGGTGCTTCGCGTATTTAGTTTGTTCATCCACATTTTTAAATTAAGACCTTGGTGACTTATTATCTTTAAAGCCCTTCATTACATTATTATTATTTAAAAATGCAAACTGAATTTTGCAAAGTAATCTATCTATTGAATAAAATAGTTTTAGAGAGAAAATAATTGTGAAAAAATGTATTTATTTCTTAATTTCATTCTCCAGAATGCAAGAGTGGGAAAAGATTTTGACCATGCAAATTTAAATTGATTTCACTTGATTCTCCTAATAGATATGGCTCAGAAAAACATATGCAAGCTGATATGTAGTTAGATTTGGATAATTTTTGTTCTGCTAAGTTTCCATTTCAGAAAATTTTACAAGCTCCTTTACAGCTAAAAACACAGAAACAATGACAAACTTTGATAGAACTAAGGTCGCAAGCAGTTTAGTATAACTACAAAAGCATTGACCTTCACAAGAGTTAATTGACAACTGTACCAAGATGTTTGAATTAGACCTCCCAGAGAAAGTTTCACGGTTTAAACTTGCAGAGCTGCACTGATTGCGTTGTAACCTTGATGGATTCTGAGCAGTAATAGAAACTTTTTTAAATCAAAGATGGCATAAGAACTTCTTTCTTAAATAATAATGAAAATAGAATTATTACTGCCTCTTGAAAATCACTTTTCTTTGTTCTTTGTTCTATTCAGGACTGTTGCTAATGTTGTCCTTGGAAGCTTAAAAAAGATAGATATTTTCAAAGACAAATAAAATTGCTATCATGGTTAAACTGCAAGAGAATGGCATAAAATACGTATTGCAAACCAAGTCACCTCCCTTTTAGATTGTTTCAGTTTTTTTATGGGTTTTTTTTTAATTGAATATATTAACATTTTTAGTTTGGATACCTTTCTGGTGAAAAGAAAATTCATAATTTCAGTTAACAAATCAATCACTACCTTATACTAAACAAGAACTTGAACTGTTTCCAGAAAATAAGAACTTTTTTTACTTACTGGAGATGTATATATTTACACACACACACTCCAGCATGCATTTTTTGAGTTCTTAAGAACACTAGCTTCATTTAAGAAATGTACTTCAGATATTGTCAAAAGGTCATTAGTAGCCTACTATCACTATTTCATGTACGCTTTTCATCCTATTCTTATAAAAATGATAATGTATTCTTCATGGCACATGTTGAGGAGATAACAAGTACAGTTTGGTGTAGCTATAAGATAGAAAAAAAAAAATTAACAATGTGCAGCTTTGTACTAAATCTGTAACCATTCTGTCCATTGTGTCAATAAAAGCATCTAATATGGTGTTTGTGAGTGGTTGTTTTTACAAAGTGGCTACTTCTGTATTTTCTTCATTTACTTCATGGTGTCTTTTCACCAGAAAAAAACAAACCAACAGAGAGAATAACTCTTTTTAAATCTAACTTTTATAATGTGTTCCCAAACATTATGCTCTATGTAATTTAGAGACCTACTTTAAGAAGAGAAGATCTGCTGTTATGAAAGCTTGCTTCATGCTAGTACAGAGAACAATGCTAAAAACAGAATTTACTTCACTGCAATAATTAGGGTGAATGTAAACTCTTAAATCTGATTGGGTCTCTGAAAACAAACTAGGTTGTTTCATGTCATACTACAACATAAGGAATATGCTTTGTTCCTCGTTTACTTTCACTTTCTGGACTGAACTATTGTTGTCACCTCCAATGGAAATGTCCTTTTTCTGCATGTAAACACGTCTTTATTTTATTCCTAGTCTCAATATATAAAGTAGCATTCAGTTCCATTCCAGTTATTGCTGCTGGAGGATAAAGGGAAAAAAAGGTCACAGCCATAACTTCGGGAACCATTTATGTGGAGAGTTTGAGGCCCCATACAAATATGAACAGGCATTTCAGACACTTTGAATTAGAAGTACTTGATTCAAAAGACTCTGTTTTTCTTTTAGAGTAATCTAAACATGTTCAAACTTTCAGGCAACAAATTCAAAAGACTTTATCATGGTTTTTTCCGATGTTGTCATGATATAAAACAAGCACTACTCACCCCAACTTTTCTGAGCAAATCACCCACAATGTTGAGGGCTGAAATTCTCGCAGAGGCAGTGAGAGGGGTGCTGGGTGTGCCACCATTGGCCAAGCCTGGTGTGGGAGGAACTAAACAAAACATTTAGAAGAAAGAAAAAAAATTAAAACTTCAAAAAATGCCAAAATGAAACTGAGTGCATAAATTCAACTTCTTGTCACCAAAAATCAACTTAGTCTAATCTAGAGGGAAGCTGATTTGCTTTGAAAAAATAACATCTAATCCAATGCCAAAACGAGTAAAATCGATTACAGGATTAAAGGAGTCAAACTGAGATTAAAAGAGAGATGAAAGAAACAACTTTCCAATTTTTGTTTTTAATTCATTAAGTTGATAAATTCAAATTTTTAAAAAACCACGAAAACGATGATGTTAGAAACACCTTTGCCCATTGGAGTTGTTGGGGTGGTAGGAGTGTTGCCCTGTGCTGCGTAGCCACTGTCCTGCATAGGAAGGCCTGTCACCCCAGGGAGGCTGTCTCCACTTGTTTTTAGCACCAGCTCTTGGTGCTTGCGAACACCAATCTCTTGTTTCAAATCTAAAATGAGAGAGAAAAAGTGTGTGAATGAGCCAGTATCATACTTTCTTCCACTCCCAGACAACAAAAGTTTTTACAGTTACTTCAGCATAAATCAAGCTAACTTAGCTTAGCTTAGTGATAGGGATAGATAGTTGCAACACCCCACTGAAAGAAATACATGCTGGCCAAGTTGCATGAAAATCACCAACTGCATCAGCTTAACTTAAAAGATTTTTGAAACACTAAATTAAGAAACATATACATTTTTCATCTTACATTTTTTTTCCAATTTTAACTATATGGACAGGGAGCATACTTATTACTGTTACATCATTTACCATGGTGTTTATTTTTATTTCATCTACATACAGTCGAAACCTCATAATTCAAATTCTTTGGGAATGGATTAAATCTTCAAATTAAGAGTATTCGAATTACAAAAATGGGTATAACACTCAATGAGTCTAAGACTCATTGAGAGAGTGTGTACTGCGCCTGCATCGAGCAACTCTCCCTTTCCCCCGTTGCTATCAGTATCAGTACAGATTTGCTATCGGTACTTAATTATAATGCATCCGCTACCTTCTTGATTTGTTAGCGCACTGATCAGCCTTTCTTGGGCAGTGATTAGCATTGTTTGCTGCTTGAGAGATGCATATAGCACTTTTGTGATGACTTATGGGATGGTATTGACTTTGAATTAAGAAAATCGAATCAGAAACACTTTGAAATACGAGTCCGATTCTAACAAAGCCAAAGAGAAAAAAATAACCTATAATATTGCAAAATTCGGTTTATGACAAATTCGAATAATCAGACTTCGGTTTTTGAAGTTTTTACTGTACTTAATCATCATGTTTATTGAATATAGAGTAAGTATATTCAATAATCTCAAAAGGAGCTTGTTAATCTGCTCAAAGTTTAATTGAAATATGTCACGACTACAATATGACACGTTTTTGCTCTAAAGATATTATTTGGGATTTTCTTTTTTTTTCCACACTATTTGAATTTGTTTATCTTTCAAAATTGGTATTTTTGTTAGCACTCTTGGAGGTTTGAAATTTTTTACTCTTAAAGTGGAAATATAATCTACTACTTTGGGGCCCCCAGTGGCAGTAAAACCACTATAAGTGGGCTGCTAGCTCTAGGTCACGATTCCTTTCATTTTAGGCTTCAGCTTATGCATAGCTGCCAACTTTTGAAAAGGTAAGTACAGATTTTTAGAGTGATAAAAAAAATTATGTCGCTGCAAACCTAGTGAGGATGAAGTAGCCTATCAAGTATACTGCACAGTTATCAATACTGACTTAAACAGAAGCTTATTAAAGGTTTACAAGCTTAAGCTGTTACTTATTAGTTATAGTAAAATTTATATAATTTTCAGTTATCATAACATTAAGAAATACACCATGGCCTAATCTTACCTCATTAAATGTATTTTGTTGATTTTCATCTCCCAGTGTCAGTGACACTATGTCAGCAAGATAGGAACAGCTCTCTACTTGAGCTTCATGTAAAATGGTTCTGAGGTTTCGCAGGAAAGGCTTACTAAGACGTAATATTTTTAGACCGAGCGACAAACTCCTCCCACCCAGCAGTACGTAGCATAATCGCTTTTCGCAAACATGCTAGCCCTCTCACCAAGAACGTAACTGTTATGTAAGGGTTACATGATGACTGCCAGCGATGCTCTAATGCTACTGGTACTAAGTACTAGCCTCGACCAGGTGCAAGTGCGCTATGGAGAGGGTGTGTTTCCACTGCATGCTCACACAGTTACAATACATAACAATCACATGATCCGAGACAGTTTTACCAGCAGCAGCAGATTTCACTGGTCTAAACAGCTGACCAGACTGACCAGGCCTAACGCTCGCTTGCAGCTTCCAATGTAAACAACCCAGGCCGATTTGCACACGTCACTTGTTACGTTATGACTCATGCTTACGGTACGTAACTCAATCTGCGAAACATGGCTAGTGTCTAGAGCCTTACCAAATTAACAGTGTTGGGCATTTCTTATTTCTCCTGTCCACCATTTATCAATTCTATCTGACCCTTGAAATTTGGTAAATTTCTATCATTTACAAAATCTTTGATGTTTTTGTCAAAATCTTGCTCTTCATCTTCTGTCAAAATATGTTTGCATGATTTACCCAATTTTTCTAAGTGAGTTTGACTAAAGCCTCTTCTGCTTTATCCAGCTGTAAAAATGCCATGGAAAGAATTGCCTCCTGGATCTAAAATCAGTTAAGAGGTTTTTACTCCAGATTAAATTTAAAATCAAGTTTAACTGCTGCAGATCTTGATCTGGAATCTAGTTTAAGTTCTTCCAACCATAGATCTCACTCGCAACACCTTCATCTAAAGGCACACTATACTCAAATACACTGTCCTCACATGTGTGTCACCAGTTTGGCAAGGCAATAGATGCGTATGTAGGTGCGTGGTCAGATCCAATGCAAGGTCCGAAAAACCTGGTTAGTCATCAGTTGTAACATGATTGCATTACATGTTAAGACATAAACCAAGCCTGATTTCTGCAATTAGTTTAACGTCTTCTAGGTTTCTAGTATGACCATATACAGAGACTTTGCCAATAGAGAGAGAAGTAGATCTGGTATATTTCCCGCGCATCCCTCTAGATCTCTGGGTCTATGTTGCTACATCACAAGAGTAAACAAAACAATGAATTTTTGCAAGATAAAAATTGAAACTGTTCAAGACCATTTTAAAATTCAGGGAAATTACAATGCTTCGTAGGAACGTCGGAGAGAACAATATTACAATGCTTCGAAGGAACATCGGAGAGAACAATATTACATATCAAGTCTTATGGAATGTGCCGAGTGTACTACGTGAATTCCGGTGACTTTGTGACAAGACACAGTGACAGACAGCTGTTTGAAAGGTAGAGACAGTTAAACAAAGCCCAAGATGGACAGATTGCTGCAGGCAGATGCATTTTGCCGATATTATCCGAATTTGCCAGAGAGAGCCACAAGAGAGCGATTACAAGTCCATAGATCTATGCTGGGCCTACCCCAGTAACGCACAAGATCGGAAGTCCTTAAGAGATGTTAAAGACTGCTGGGCTAAGTGGGTGGAATTGCCAAAAATGGCTGCAAGCAATAAGAGGTCGACTAAGCAAGTATTTTTTAAGTACAATTAAGAAGATACTGCCAAAAATGCTCTTTTTAGCACTGATACGGCACATACTTGAAAGCCCAAATACCTACTACTAAACACGTATTATAAATACTTGTTGATAGCTATGTTTATGGTAATCTGCCTTCAGCCTCAACGTATTATTGAGCCATCTAAGATATGATCTTCTAACTCTTCATCCTTAAAAAAATCTTCAAATAAAATATGTAACGTAACTGATCACCTGAAGCTATGATCTAAATATAAAAAAATTATGTTAGGTAATTTTGCTCTGTTTCTTTCTAGATTCATTTTGAACTGAGGTAGGATTATGTTAGCAAGCACTTAAACATGGGTTTGTTTATACATGCAGTACAGGAGTTAATAATAATACTGCAGTATGTAAATGAAAGATACTCTACGCAGCCCAGTGTTAAAAATGAAAACATATCATGACAACCACTGTAAGATTAATTCATTTCCCACCTTTAACACAGTTAAGAATAAAGTTTCAGAGAAAGGAAATGTAATTTTTTTAAATATTTGGTACCTCTCGTAGTCATGTGTAAGAACACAGACCAAAATCAAATAACTTAAAGTATAAAGTAACCAACCTCTTGCTTCATCTTTTAGCCTCTGGACTGTATCAAGCAGCTGCCCTTTTTCATCCAATTCACTCTCCAGTAAAACATTTCTCTCTAAAGCCTGCCGGGAATCAAAGATATTTCAATGATCATTCAGAACTTAAAATAAGAATGTGTCACAGTCATAAATTTATAAAATTGTACATACTCTTCCAGTTTGAGGTGCAGATCCTTAAGATTATAGAGAAGAAGCATAGCCTTTGGATTTTAAAGACATTTGCAGTAAAACATAGATTTTTTTTTTTAATTTGACATAGTTCAAGAAAATTTTCAGTAAAAAACTGTCAGCTATTCAAGGATACATTCATAAAATTCTGTAATTCAGTACAGTTAATTCTCTTTAAAAGTATGCAACCTTTTTGGCCATGTGATGAGAAGAGAGAAACTAGAGCATTTTGTGACAACTGGAATGATTGAAGGAAAAACGCATCAGGGGAAAACAATGTGAAAAGATGTTTGATGGCTCTAAGTAGGATGAGTGACAGATGCACTGAAAGCAACAAGGGATAGAGATATGGTGCAGGGTTTCATCGCCTACGCTAAAAAGCATGGCACCTGATTGATTGATAGATTGATTGATTGGTGCAAGATTGACCCTTGCACATGAATTGCTAGGAAGAGGATACATGTCTTTTGGATTCCCAAAGGAAAATGTGGCAAAAGGTTGTTAGCATTATAATTGTCAACAATTTAACGGGGGAGGGGGAGTTTATCTTTGACTAAGATATTTTTGGAGTCTAATGTTGCTTGAATCTTTTGACAATTTTAACAGCAATGATCAGTTTTCAAAAGTAATAGTGTACCTGGTTTAATCTTTGCTCAAAGTCCTCCAATGAAACAATTGTAGCCCTGTGGGAAAAACAATTATTATTTAAAAACCTAAAACATTTATATTTAGGAATGCAAGCAGTCTAAAGGAAAAAAAGCAGTATGTGTGCAGCTAGCTCATGGGTTAATAGATAACATTATACTAGACAGTGTAAACTTGTTTTCTTCAAACCTCTATAATTCAAAGTAAGGTTAGGGTTGCCTGAGGTATACATACACCAAGTTGTACTTTTTACAAAGATTTATTCTTAGATCTTTCCACAAGAACTAGATACTATTTAAAAGCCTAAGAGGCTAACAAATATTGAAAACTTGCCCTAAAAATGAGCTCTTCAATGAAATGAAGTGCAGCATTATGAATATATAATCTTAAGAAGGGTGGTTCAAACCAGTTTGGACTTAGTAGTGTTACACGTAGTTTTTACTCTCTTTTTTTGATGCTTGGACCTGGCTAAGATCTGCATTTAAAGTAATTTTTTCATTAAATCTTAGTACACAACATTTTTTTAAATGATGTGAAGCCATCACCTTGGACCTAGATCTAGATTATTCAGATTTCTATGATTCAGCTCATTTGGGATTTCTGAAGTAAACCCAGGAACCAGAAATAATTGTCCTTTTAATTTCGGTAATGATTCTAAATTAGTTTTGTTAAATTCAAGCTTAAACTTTAACAAACTGATCTCAGAATTTGAACCCAATAGCAATAAGGTGAAATTGAAATGAAAAAATCTATTTGGGATGGGCTGGATTCAATATGATTGGTGCTGAAATCATAACATAAAATAGTTGGAATAATATTGGTTCAATATCATTTATTTGTATTGATAAATAAGTGTAAATGGTCACTTTCAATTATGGTGAAAGATAATATCTTTGAATCAATGTAATACATAGCTAGAAGATCCAACAAAGCTGGGAAGCCAAATCCAAGCCTTGAAATTTGAATAATAACCTTGCGGTGGTGTTTGACAAGCAACAGTAATAAAAGAAGCATCAGTATAGCCATCTACATGAGAGAAAGAGAAATTCTTGAATATTGAAACCTCTAAAGAATTTTCGAATTTAGTTTCATAATCAACTGAAATTGACAACAGCTAATCATTTATCTCGTCACCACAGTCTTTGTTTATGGCCATGATTGCAGACAATCTGTATCATTACCTGTTAGGCCAATGAAAAGTTGTGGTAAGATTTGAAAGTATACAAAATGAATTGCTGAGGGGTATTCATTTAACAACTATCTAATATGAGGCAAGAAGAAAATGAACCAGGTTGCATCCATTTAGCAAGATTTTTTTCATTACTGGCAAGAAAGTTAAGTACCTGTATTTACATAAATTAGAAAGTTCATGCTTTATTCCAATGATAACTTAGGTTTTGAAAATTCCTCTCACCTCTTTGCCCTCTCAAGGTCATCATTGTCCTGTTCCAACTCTCTGATATATTTTTGCAATTCTTTTTTGTGACCATCTACTTTGGCCAGATTGTCCTCAAGCTCTACCATCCTCTTATGACTGTCGCTCTGAAGCTTCTGCAGTTTTTCCTGGCAAGGTCAATAGGTAACTTGTAAGAATTATCTTAACCAAAGAACAACTCATGAATTTGAAAAGCAAACACAGGCGTAAGCATACTAAGGCTTTTCTATACCTTGATCTACAACTGCCTGTTTTTATCATAAATTTTTTTTAATTGCTCCTTAGGAGAGAAAAAAGATAGATTGAATCTCAGAATTGAAAAGAAGGCATGATTCTTCATATTTATACACCCACATCAAACAATAAAATATATATGCATTTAAGACTGATTACATAATTGTTCATTTTCCTCTTAGATTTTAATTGCTTCTTCACAGAAAAAAGAAAATTTATTTTGGTATTCCTTAGAATCAGTTGATCATGCTGGATAAATTTTTAATTGGAGCAAACATTTTGCATCATTTGTCCAAACTTTTATATAAATCAAGCAAATGCACAGGTATGTTACTCTTTTTTTTTAGGTAAGAGGTCGCATTTCTTGAACAGCTCCTGCAATCTTACTCTCAGTTGGTCACACTCATTTTGCAGTCTTGAGTTGGCAGCTGTGAGCTCTTTGGATTTTTTTTCCTCATGCTGCAGCTGGGTCTCCAGCTCCTTCTCCAGTTCATGGCTGCTGACTTGAAATTCTTCAAGTTCTTCCTTGGTCTCTTCAAGCCTAATGAAAATTAATATCATACTTTGTAATGCTATTATCAGTGATACAAGATTTAAAATTAAATTGAATGAACATAATCATTCAAAATTCTTCACGTACATATTGGTAAGTTTTTTAGAGAAAACTAAAGCTGGATAATTATAACAGAGCATTCAATATCAAGTTATTCTGGTTTGTTACAGACTCAATGTTTACGCATCTTTTAGGGAATTTAATAATAAATTTGAGTAAATCAAGTGACAAAATTAATTTGTTCATCAGAATATTTGAAAGTGAAGCATTTGTATTAGAAAGTAGGAAAACTTTTTCACCACTGGCTCTGTATTCAACTTCACTATAACTGTGTAAAATGAAAAATTGTGTCACTTCAGTGTGCAGCTTTCTCTATCAATATTTCTGTTAATACAATACATAAATTTTAGCAGTTAATCATTAAACGACTGTGAAAGACTTTTCCTTGTTTTGATTGAAGTTTTAATTTTGCATAACATAATACTCACTCTTGTTTATACTTTTCTGCCAAATTTCTCCAGTACTCTACTTCTTGGTCTTTCGTTGCAAACTTCATGAGGGAATCCATTTTATTCATAGTAGTCTTAGCTCAGTGTCTTTAATATGATGGCCAAGAAGGCCACAATGTATTTTGAAATCCCTCTATGATATAAGTTTCATTTGCAATGAACAAATTATGGATTGTTCACACTATGTCGCACAAAAAGCAACTGAAAAGCAACCATTGTTTGAATTGCAGTGAAATGAAAAGTTCCGAATAGCTACATAGTGCAAATGTGAGGAGGTGTTCCTAGGTTGTCAAAAAGTATGGTCACAGAATCCTGTCACTCATTGCTTGCACACTTGAGGTAGGAGTTTACTTAGGTTCTCCCAGAAATGTCAATTTTGCAATTCAAAGTATATTTCCTGGTGGTCCTAAAGATCAAAAGAAGTCAAAATAAATGCTCTCATTATAAGAAAGATATTAAATCAATACATCAATGACAATAATTAAGGATCTGACAAATACAGAAAATTTGGGATAGTCTTGAAAATTTCTAACTCAAATACCGAGCTGATCAAATTTGTAAATAGATTGATAAGCTTAAAAATGCATTAACATTAATTTCACATCATGAAGAATTTATAGTATAGTAAATTGCAACATTTTTAACCCTGTCGTGCGTAACTTAACTGATGAATCAAAAATACCTAATGAGTTTTGTGAATGTAAGTCAAATTCAAGTATCTTGTTAAATATAATTCTTTGTAACTTTATTCTATATATTGTTGAGAATAAAAAAAAGAACTTCTTAATTACGAAAGTACTGAAATATTAGGATACAAAGAAAAGGAGTAAAAAAAAAATCTTCAAGTTACATGTGGGAAGGAACAGTGATGTTCTTTTGAAGTTTCTAGTTCCTTGCAAAGATAACAGAAGCAGATGAAACATCACCCAGTAAAGGACAGCATTATTAATTAAGAGGACAGTCAAATATATGTCTTAAACTAAAGTTAAATTGTGACTCTGCTCAGGCCAAGTAGAAGGAAACCCTGAATCATGCTGTTTGTCCTTGATGGATTCTTAATGGGCAGCATACATTGAATGATTAAAATAATCTAGAAACCAACTGGCCACGGCCGTAGCAGTTTTCTTACCTAAGAGCAGGACCAGGAAATGCAAGCTCTACAGCCTGCTAATGCTAAAGTGCATTTTTAGACTAAGAAAAGGCCATCATTTGTACTTATTGTAGGATTGTACACACCATTTGGAACTGCATAAAGTGGTAGCTGTTACTGATGTCTTTAATGAAATTTAGTTTAAAATTCATTGAAAAGTTTTAATACCCTGAAGAAGTGAAAATCACTTTATCAGTGTTAAAAAAAAAAGAATATCAATTTACTTCAACTTTGCAATCATCATATGCAGGCCCTAAAGCAATTAAAATTAAGGTAATTTTTTACTTCTACACCCACTCTACGCGGAGTGCTGTTTCTTGTCTTTCCGGTCGACCTTGACCTTGACCCTGATCGTACGTACTACTTTTTCGCAATTTTATGGAATGTTAAAAAAATGAATATTGGAAAAAATGTGGGGGGGGGGAGACCCCCCCCTTAAATAATTTTTAAAAATCCGGCGGGGGGGGGGGGGGTTGTTCGCACCACCCCTAAAGTATTTATTTATAAAAAAATATGAGGGGGGGTAATTCCCCCCCTCAACCCCCCCTGGTACGATCAAATCAAGGTGTAGATGACTCGGAAAGACAAGAAACAGCACATATTACGAAAAAAAAAAATTACTATAACTACAGCTCTTACCTTTACTCCGTCTCAGCTACTACTTCGAACACTTCTGAATCACTATCTTCCTCTACCTCACTGCGCTCTACCTCTCTGTGTTTTTTTCCTCTACCTCACTGCGCTCTACCTCTCTGTGTTTTTTTAGTCCCACAAATGACTAAGAAAATGGTTAATAAAAAGTAAAACTTTCCACGGGGCAATATAGGTATGATCCAGAAATGTTCCTTTAGAATCGGAGACGGAAAAACCACAACGCCGTCGCTTACTAGATTTAGGAATAACACTAGACTTCCTACAGCGCCAAACACGCTGATCCTCACGGTAACTACACTGAGAAGAACAATCTGGACAAATAACTTCTGATGGTAAAACACTATGATCTCCTAAATATGTTAAAGCTCTAGCGTCGTTATTGTAAAATTCAGCAATAGCTTGAAAATAATCTAAAGAACACTTATCACAAGGAGCCATGAAGTAAGTCACAATCAATGAAGTAAGTGACAATCACGATCAATACACATTAGCTGTTGAGCCTCTGAGTAAAGACAATGAAATGACAGAATCAAGAGACGCGATCGATCAAAAGACGCGCCCTTAATTGCCCATGCCAATTAACGGTTGCGCATGCACAAAGAGTAACTTAAAAGAAGTAATACGCATGCGCGAAAGACGGAAGTAATTAATATGCAAAAAGGCACCTACCTCGAGCAAATCAGTACGGCAAAGTAGGTTAATAAAGAAGAAATAATCCATATTAAAAAGTGAAATATTTCAAAAACTATTTATTTGCGGCGAAAAAAACCTTCAGATGCATCTTCAGCACATCAAAATCTATCAGAAAAACATCATTTTGAATGCCGATGCGTTTGGGGTGTACAGGTAAAAAAATACCAAAATTAAATCATACCTTCTTTAGTATTTTCAATTAGCCGAGAAAATATTACATTTTTTTTTTCAATTTGCTTATCAAGCTTGAAATTGAAGTTTCAATGTTTGTAATCCAAATTTCCATTCTTGAACAAGATCAAGATTTGCTGCTCTCTGTGAATGACATCTAGATCTAGATCTAGATCTAAGCTAAAATGGGAAAGAGTTCCTTTTAAGTACGGACTAATTTACCTAAAAGGTACTCTTTCCAAAATCTAGATATAGATATTTTTTTTTAAATCTAATGTAGATTTTGATCTAGATCTAGAGTCTATATATAGATCTAGTCTAGATATAGAGAAAAGAAAATTAATTCCATCCTTTTTAGGGAAAGAGTACCTTTGGTGTGTAAATTAGTCCGTACCTAAAAGGAACTCTTTCCCTAAAATGTAAATAAATCTTATCTAGATCTACATTTTAAAAAGACTCTCGACCTAAACTTCAATATTATTCTAGATCCAGACTAGCGATAGATCTTTATCTAGACTCAATTTTTTTTAAGGTAAAGCAATTTCAAACTAAAGTAAAAGAATTCAAAGCCTGCATTCATATGCTAAAAAGCTAGATTCTAGATCTAGAAATCTCTGTCAAATTATGTAAAGCGTTTCTTTTAAATTTTTCTATGCGGTTCTCGCAACCACAACCACATATGCCAAACAAGGACTTGTCTAGTTTTTAAAATTGATGGAGAACATACTTGCTGTTAAAATGATCCACAAACCGACATCTTTAGTGGCGGAAGTTATTGAGAATTGACCAGTCAAATAGTAGTCAAAAATGCCAAATTGTCTTGTTCCGAAGTCAATTTTTTTTAATTCTGTCAGCGAGACAGTAACTTTTGATTGAAAATTGTGTGGATCAAAGTGCAGGTGCACATTGATTTAGCCGCCATGATTTCAATAAAAGTAACGTTCACAGTTTGCAATAATGAACTTTTTTTACCCAATGTTTTGTGTTTTTTCCCTTTTTATTTTCTATATTTTAATAGGGCAACTTCGATTTCTTTCTCCGCTATCTTCTCCAAAACCACTCAATTTACAGTAATGAATTTAGTGAATGTCAACAAGGAACCGTAGAAACATTCAAGTTAAGCCATTTTATTAATGTGCGACCCTTAATTTGTATTGCATGGGTTATACAGATTGTGACTAGATCTAGAAAAATTATTAGCTGCAATCCAGCGTAACCCAATATTTTTTTTTATATATATATAATTCCTCCCCCCCCCTCTCTCTCTCTCTCTCTCTCTCTCTCTCTCTCTCTCTCTCTCTCTCTCTCTCTCTCTCTCTCTCTCTCTCTCTAGCGTGTGTGCCGAATTTATAAATATACCAGTCAAATTTTCTCAAACATCTACATTCATTTTGTCATTTATTGTTACGCCAGGTTCAAACCAGACGAGACAAACTCGGCACCACGACCATCCACTATAGAGAGCAAGAAGACAACAACGAGGCATGTTTCACTGATTTGAAATATTTTCTGTATTCAAATGGTTTTGGATGTGTATGGCTATTTCAGAGTGTTGGAAATGAAAAAGCATTTTGTAATTCACTTAAAGAAAGACTGTGTGATGTATTTAAGCAAAGTTGATATGGAAAAATAACCTCAGATCCTCACCTACATTTCTACTCATCATTTAAATCTATGATCTACCTAAATTCATTCCTTTTACATAGAACCCTACCTTTCTCGCTACAAACACTAATAAGATTCAGTTAGGTGTATCGAATATACTGTGTCATAAATACAAGTATTCCAACAATATAAATATACATTTATGCCCTCTATGTAAAAAGGATATTGAAGATGAACACCATATATTATTAGTTTGCAAGGTATACGAGAATTTGCGCTTGACATACCTACCTGAGAAATTTCTGAAAAACAGATGCACGTTCAATTCAAGCCTTCTTATGTCAAACGAAAATTACCAATTCCACGTCGCGAAATATTTGTATCATTCCATTAAACTTAGAGATCATTTTGTGAAGATGGATTCTGAGAGTGTTTGAGAAGAGCAAATTGTGTATGTTCTATGTTAATGATATTGAGATGTAAAAATGTAAAATGTTAATCTAAATTGTTTAATTTTGTTTTATGTTTGTGAAGGGTGAGAAACCCAACAAACAAACAATCAATCAATCAATCTCTCTCTCTCTCTCTCTCTCTCTCTCTCTCTCTCTCTCTCTCTCTCTCTCTCTCTCTCTCTCTCTCTTATAATTATAAATAAAAGCTAAATGAAACATGCACTGGTCAAGGAAAGGAACAATTAAACCAATAATTTAATGTAACTTCATCAGATCTCTCTCTCTCTCTCTCTCTCTCTCTCTCTCTCTCTCTCTCTCTCTCTCTCTCTCTCTCTCTCTCTCTCTCTCTCTCTCTCTCTCTCTCTCTCTCTCTCTTTCCTCTTTTCTACCTGTCGTTGTTCTCTGAGATGGCTACATCTTTGATATGTTTTTTTTTTTTACACTCTATAATTATTAAAGCTGCGAAGTTACATTTCTGTAAGGCAGTGGGCCCATCAGCAGGTTACAATGGTTGGTTTTTTTTTTTTCATTTTTGTTGTTGTTGTTGTTGTTGTTTGTTTGTTTGTTTGTTTGTTTTTTTGTTGTTTTTTTTTTATTTGTTTTGTTTTGTTTTCAATAATGTGCGGCCTCTTCCAATTATTAGATTCAGTGAACGTTTTAATGTTTCAGATGATAGCCTATGACATGGAGAGCCTCACTACTTTAAAAATAAACAGTCCTTCGTTTGAGTGAGGGGAAAAAAAATTTTCATGTAAAATATCTAAAAATAAAAAAAAAAACATGACGAAAGAGACTTTAGTCCTGCTGCACCGAAAATCTAGAACATTTACCACACAATCAGCAGAAATTTTAAAACAGTTAATGAAAACGCATTCGTTCCACTATTTAGCTTATTAAAATGCGAAATCATGTTCTCGTATGCTTTTTGCAAGTGTTTGTTTTGTGTTATACAATTTCTTTTCAATGCCGTGTCCTTTGAGAATGAGATTTTAAAGTATGTAAGCACTCTGAAATGAGATTTTTTTGGTGGGTGAGGTGGGTGGGAGGAGGAGTGACGTTCTCTTAAATCACCTGAATATTTATTATTATTATTATTATTATTATTATTATTATTATTATTATTATTATTATTATTATTATTATTATTATTATTATTATTATTATTATTATTATTATTATAATCATCATCATCATCATCATCTGAAAAATGAGAAGGAGAGGAAGCATTACATTGCTCTATTGCCCAATATTTTCTTTTAGCAGGAATCTAGAGGGTGGTCATCCAGAATATATATCATTAATTTTATCAGATGCTTTTCATCTATTATTTTTTTTTCCCTAGTGTACTCCTATTCATTCACAATTCTAACTTATTTTCTAATGGTAGAAGATAATTTTAGAATAATCAACCCTGTTTAATCATATTGAAGTAATTATCTAGCTAAACATATTTTTTTTTTATTTTAATTTTTTTTTTTGTCTTGTCCTTTCAATTTCAGTACAGTAAAAATCCATGTTTATTGAGATATTTATTTTGATATAATTTGAAAGAATAGGAGGTAACTAATAAAGGAAAAAGAATTATCTAAACTCACGATTATGGCCCGTGTCAAAAAAATGTTGCATAATGACAGTTTTTGATTTCGCGGAAAGAAATTCAAGGGGCATCACAACCAGATCAAGACATGTAACATTATATGAGCGTGAACTTGAGGTGCGAACTAGATCTACATACTTAGAATTTCGTAACAGAAAATGAACTCTAAACGAAAGGGTTAAAATAGTAAGGATTTAAAAAAAAATTGATACACATGCACGAAAGGCTAGAATGGTGACTTCGCGAATTTAGCTTGGGACGAAGAAACGCAATGCGAACGAACTTGATAGTCTGTTGAAAAAAAAAGAGTGAAGTAGGAATAGTAGCTTACTAACGGTAGTTCGCTTGTAAGAAATAGAGGCAAAGAATAAAGTAAGATAATTACACGCACCCCGATATGTATTCTCCGAGATCTAGATTTACTACTAACTTTGGCTTTTCATACTAAATATAAAATGAGCTTGGGCTTCTTTTTCTTGTATAAACAGTAGTCATTGATTTTTACTGACTTTGGCACACTGGGATAAACATCGGTCAATGATTTAAACATCACACTGGAGGATTATCTTGAACCAAAAATAGTCTGCGGGGTTATTTTTTGCTTCGAAATCAATGTATTTGTCACGCCCATTAGGATGACATTTCAATCTACACCTCTTTGTACACGGTCATAGTCATGTAAACTTATGATAATTATGTTGATTTTATTTTCTCTCTTTTAAAATAAAAATAAATTCTTCGATACTGTGATATGCTAATGCAGTGGGGTTTTTTTATTTTCCATTTTCATTTCTTTTGTTTATTTTACTTTTTTAGGGGTAGTGGGGAAGAGGGGGGGGGGGGGAGTGGAGAGAGAGAGAGACAGACAGACAGAGAGAGAGAGAGAGACAGAGAGAGAGAGAGAGACAGAGAGAGAGACAGAGAGAGAGAAGCGAGATCGATTTCGCCTTTTGTAATTTGTAATTTTTATAAGTGTAGTTTTTTTGTGATTGTCGATGTTTTAATGAAGATAACTATTCAATATCGATGCGAAGTAAAGCCATGCCTTAATTAACACCCATCTCGAAGCATTAAGTAACTTAGGAATCTAAATCAGTATATATATATATATAATATATATATGTGTGTGTGTGTGTGTATTATAGTTACCAGAACCAGTTCCCGTTCTTTATCTCTCAAATTCCCCCTTCCCCTCTACCTCCTCCTCACCCGTCGTCATTGACACATACACATCTCAAAGATAGTTTTGGGCTTTCCTTCTTGTTCTAATCTAACAACAATGGGCTTTACCATCTTTGATCAGCCGCAAATATTACCTCAGTAATTGCAAGCGCAAGTAATTAGTTATATTCTGAAATATGGCGCCTGTTGAAGGAAAGATTACCCTAAATGATTAATTTTTGAATACACTGGGAATTCACTTGCATTTGAGGGACGATAAACAATTTATTGTTTTTAGAGCTAGAAACTATGTTTCGTGAAAAAGAAGAGACATTATGATTATTTCTACCTTCTTGCACTAGTATGTCTAATATTAGTATTCATGATATCCCACTACCTGTTTCCCTCCTATAACTACAACTATGGTACCACTATTTTTACTGCTACAACAACAGTAACAGCTACTACTACTACTACTACTACTACTACTACTACTACTACTACTACTACTACTACTACTACTACTACTACTGCTGCTGCTGCTGCTGATGCTGCTGCTACTACTGCTGCTACTACTACCGCTACTACTATTACTGCTGCTGTTGCTGCTGCTGCTACAACTACTGCTGCTGCTGCTGCTACAACTACTACTACTACTACTACTACTACTACTACTACTACTACTACTACTACTACTACTACCACTACTACTACTACTACTACTGCTGCTGCTGCTGCTGCTGCTACTACTACTTCTACTGCTGCTGCTGCTGCTGCTGCTACAACTGCTGCTGCTATTACTACTACTACTACTACTACTACTACTACTACTACTACTACTACTACTACTACTACTACTACTACTACTGCTGCTGCTGCTGCTGCTGCTACTACTACTACTACTACTTCTACTGCTGCTGCTGTTGTTACTGCTAATTCTACTATTATTATTTTACTATTTTTAGCAGGACGCTCTGTGCTGTGAGTAAAAATCAGTGTTTGATAACGCTCTTGAGAAGGTACTCAACACTGGACTTCGTTGCTCTCAGTCTCACATAACATTTGATTCGAACCAGCACTGCGTCACGCCTGTTTTCATTATTAAGACAGCCTCGCCAGGAAATTTCTGAAAATCTAACATAGGAAATACAGTATGCCTTTTGCGGCTCAACATCGTTCATTGGACATGGGCCATGAAATTGGTGTCAAATTAGGGTAGAGACCATAACAACATTTAAGTGAATCACTTGTCCTGAATACGTAGATCTACTTTTAACATAACGAAAGCAATAGTGATGAACCGGAATTTAAAAAAAAAGTAAGGATGATAAAAAGAATAAAAACAACAGCAATCAGAGGCATAAAATAAGCGATCAAATCTGTAAGGGAAAAATTAATTAATTGATTTTGCTATAACTTGTCTTCTTGCTTTAATTGGCCTGTGTTTTAATACCTATTTGACACAATTTAAGCAACATTTACAAATCGCTAAAGAATGTTTATGTTAACACTGATGTGTAGGGTAATTATTTTTGTCCACCGCAATGAGTCATAATTAACACAGCTTTCTGTTTTGTTACATATTTGTTGTATTGTCATTCACATGGAGAATATTTAAAACTTGTAAATGCTTGATTGCAAAATAATGATCGCAGCATGTCTACAAAATTTGTGTGTATATGTGACAACATCCTGTGATGATGCAAGCAATGATGAAAGGTTCTATGTACATTCATCCTTGTGACATGTTTTATTTGAGTATAGATTGCACTAAAACAAATAAAAAACAAAACAGGAACGAAAAGAAACAAAAAACAATACTGCGGGTGTTTCGAATAGTTGCTTTTTTTACAATAAGTGACCAATGATAAGATTTGGAGCACAACTCCCAAAAAGCTTCGAAATTTTATTTCCTTTTTTTTTTTTTTAGGTTCATGGATGGCCATTGATCTGAGAGACAGCCCTTTAAAGTAATTTTAACGTCTTATGCCTCAGTTATAACCAATCTGAAGCTTTTTTTAAATTAAAATCTTATCTGAGTTCTTAAATAGCTCGACTCTCTTTGCACATTGTGCACGTGTAGTTTCAGTGCAATTTGCATGTTATTCTCTCACGGATGTAAGGAGACGGACGTCATGGGTCTAGCCCATAGAGCTATTTTTCTTCATACCTCCATCGTCAAACCAAAGGGTTTTTGTTTACCAGGATGTAAGAAAAGCCCCGGTATAATTATTTTTAATAAAAGCATTCATGTGATTAACTGGCAAACCACAGTCAAGACACAATAATGTTGTGAGTTATTTCTGCGTCAGAATGACTCATTAGAGAAAGAGCACTAAATTGAATATAAGATTTCTTTTAAGCTGATACTTGTATAAATACAGTTATGTTCGTATGCCCCTTACTTCATTTCAAGGCAGTCATTCTTGTCTTTTAACTGGTACTGGTATAAAAAAGGGACTGTTTTCAAGATCCGATTAAACACACTTCCCTTCATTCTTTTCCATGTCCCTATCCTCCTTTTTGCCTAATGATGCATTGCTGACTTACTAGATTTACTTGTTCAGGTAACTAGTCATGATGGAGCCTTCCGTATACATTATCATATCGGACAATTTTTATCTTCTGTAATTATTAGTACATTTGTAATACACTTTTTAACAAGCTCAGTCAAAAATCAATGCACACTATGACTTGTGTTATTCGTTAGTGATTAAATTAGCCTGTATAATTATAACAGCCTAAAAGCTTTTTCTTTGCCACGTTATTCTTAAATTTATCCAAAATAATACCTAATCAGGATAACGGTATAATATAGTTAAGACAATCGAGGGCTATTGTACATATCTTTACTTTATCACTATTAAATGGCTATGAAGGTTATGTTCATTGCTTACTTACAATTCTACCATTAAAGCAAGCAATTATTGTACTACATATTATAAAGATTTATCTAGGCAACTTTCTAAATGCACCTATTACATCCGAGAAATTAAGATCGTCATTTTAATGAAGAAAGATGAAGAAGATTCATGACTCCAAATTAATGACTTGATATAATAATGATTTATTTGAAAGCCGAGCCAGCGCTCATTCTCTTTAATAATGATTTGTATAAAATGCGGAGCAACAGACATGAACTTTTGACATCCTGCTGAGTTCATGATTAATGACTGCATGAATCAGCGAGTTTTCGGTGCTTTTATAAGGACAAGAATTGCAGTTATTGCGCGTATTGCGGTAACATTGGATGGAAATAACCAATAAATAAGCTGAAATAGATAAAGCCAAAACAAGCATAGATGAGAGAGAGAGAGAGAGAGAGAGAGAGAGAGAGAGAGAGAGAGAGAGAGAGAGAGAGAGAGAGAGAGAGAGAGAGAGAGAGAGAGAGAGAGAGAGAGAGAGAGAGAGAGAGAGAGAGAGAGAGAGAGAGAGAGAGAGAGAGAGGGACAGACAGACAGACAGACAGACATAAACAGAGTCAGAATGTTGAAGAGAGTACGAATCGTAGCAACTTTTGTATTTTGACAAACCAGTGATGAAAATCAGAGTAAGAGACTTAGAGGTTTACCCCTCCGTGACCAATTAAAAAAGAAGGAAACATTAAAGATAGAGAGGCTTTTAAAGAGAAGCGCAATATACAAAACGCAAATGACTTTCCAGCTGAGAAATAATGTAAAAATAATTTCTCAATACAGTATATTAAGTAGATGATTACAATAAAAAAAAGAATCAAAGAATTCTTTATAAAAAGTAATGGACGTAAAAATCAATAAGAAAGTAGGTCATACAAGGCTGAAAAGTCTCTTTGAATTATCAATGCTACCGTTTACGGTAAGTGAAATCACATTAAAACAAAAATGAATACATAACAATGCGTGGCACTATTACCATGGCGCAAGCTGTTGTGTTCAGCTGGTTCGAAAGTTGATACCAATTGTGAAGAAATTCTAATTAAATTTGAGTTCCATGTTGATACCAGCGTAAATAACATAATAGTGGGCTCCACTAGTTGTTATTTGTATGGCTCAATATGATTTGAAAATTTAATGTTTTTCTAATCATATCGTTTGCCTTATTTGTAAGCCAAGGGCTGATGACATTGAAGCTGAGTCATGGTGACAATGAATTTAATACTGTCAGATCTCTTTCCTAGTTCGAACGAGAAATGTTCGTTATCGTACGGTGAAGTCAGAACGATATGCAATTACAGTAAACGTGGTGTCTAAACAGGTCACATGAGAACAGCCAGATTCTTTTGCCCCATCCTGATATTGGTCATCGCTCTTCCTTAATCTCCTATTATTCTGGTAGTCCTTGATAATTTAGGCTGGTAATAGTATAAGCATAGGATTCTATTTTATTATGCATCTTAGCTAATGTTCTCTCTTCCCCCCCCCCCCCCCAAAAAAAAAAAAAAGTAACGAAACAAACAAACAAACAAAAACCACTTGCATGCGATCGTCGGACAATGATTTTACTTTTTATATAGAACGATCCTTTTTTCTTCGTTGTTTTTCACGCAGCCTCATAATTTCCTCTGCATAGTCTGTGAGTCGAAAAAAAGTGTTTTGTCTTTGCACTCGGAATGTCCTTATCTGTCTTGCTCGTTTTTAATTAAATTACTACATCCTTCCATTTATGTTCCAAAATGTTCTGACACATCGCATGTGATCTTATGAAATTGCGAGTACAGGTATTTTGACAACAGTGATATTTAAAAGGATCAATTGATAAGCAAAGTAGGTTCGTTTTGTGTTGTGTCATCGAAATGTGCCTACCCTGTTGAAAACCGTCTCAATATACACAAACACATTTATATGTATATAATACACATTATTGTAAAATTGCAAAGCACAGTGCAGATAACTGCATATCGAAACATGCTTTAAGACGAATACCAAATCTTAATCTTCAAACACTCAGTATGGCAAACTGCGTATATGTGAGAGAGAGAGAGAGAGAGAGAGAGAGAGAGAGAGAGAGAGAGAGA